>CABFOQ010026717.1:0-13499 GCA_900660455.1 Gephyroberyx darwinii | reverse complement strand
AGATGATGACTAATGCCTTATTTAACGGTGAGAATGTGCCAACTCATCACATTAGGTATCACTGTCTCCGTCATGGCTACTACTGGCTTTTAGGATCCTTGCAGTTTCAGATTTTTTTTCTTTTTTTCAAGCCTTTGTGTCTCTTTGAAGTTGCAATTTCTACAGGAAGTCGCAGGAGAGGCATAACGCAGAAGATTCAGAGAATAAAACAATCAGGTAAAGCAATTATAGCATGAGAGCTGCACGGAGATGCGAAAGCAACGTGAAGCCAAGTCCGCTAACAAACTAAATATGGAGTCTGTCAGGGACCGAGACGGCTGCGCGGCACTAATGGATGGATTACGGCATTAGTGCTGATTCTGCCTATGAAAAGCTGAGGATTTTACCGCAACGCACTTGTCAACAGAATATAAAAACGAGTTCCATTACAAAGCCAGCATTTATCAGTGCATTCCACTCTCACCACTAAAAGGTGGGTTGAAAAATCTGCCCCGGGCGTAACTTTTACAGTTACACCCTCCTCACGATGTACCATGAGGTGTAGCATTCATCCCAAAGATATAGGTGAGATAATTGAAAAGAGAGGGAGAGCGAGGGGGAGAGAGAAAAAAGAGAGACATTTTTATTGGGAATTTGTTCAAATGAAGAGGATATTATATATCTGACTATCTAGGCTATACCCCTTGCCTCAAATGCTTTTATGTCCTGCCACGCACCACAGTATAAATACATTTCAGAAATAGGAGCCAGACGGAGCAATAACTGCTTCCAGAGATGAGTCGAAAGTAATGGAATTAAGTTTGACGCTTCCGAAATTGTCCTTCCGCCAGACACCTGGATGTGAAGGGTGTGGGGGGTCAAGATGTAATAATGATGGTTGTGTGTGTGTGTATGTGCACAGCATACGGAAAGAAGGAAGAAGGGGAAAGTGAGAACGAGACAAGTGTTTGCATGCGTCCGTGCGTCTGTGTGTACAGCCCTCGACTGCGCACCTCTGCATAGCAGTGGTTAAGGAGAGAATGCGATTGAAAGTAAGAGGGCTGTCTGGCACTGCCCGCCTTTCCTCGGGCAAACTCTATTGATCAAAGGCCTTGCTTGACAGGAGGAAAGCTAAAATATGAAGAATAAGCAGCACTGCTGCTACGTAAGAAGGCTATGATGGGCTGCTTTTCATCTACTCTAACCCAAGACACTGGTGGTCTATGGGTAGCCATTGACCTGAACTGATTCTGATGCATTTTGATTAGATTCCACATCAGACTTAATATTATTATTATTATTATTATTAGTAGTAGTAGTAGTAATAGCAGTAGTAATAATAGTAATAGCAGTAGTAATAATAGTAATAGCAGTAGTAATAATAGTAATAGCAGTACTAGTAGTAGTAGTAGTAGTAGTAATAGCAGTAGTAATAATAGTAATAGCAGTAGTAGTAGTAGTAGTAGTAGTAGTAATAGTAGTAGTAGTAGTAGTAGTAGTAGTAGTAGTAGTAGTAGTAGTAGTAGTAGTAGTAGTAGTAGTACTAGTAGTAGTAGTGGCATAGAAATAGTCAAATTTAAGTTTTTGGTATTGATATTGGCCTTCAAAAACCCATACAGGTTGAATCCTAGTTCCACTGTATCACACTTGAGATGAAATGCCGACCAAGATCAAGATCAAGAGGAAATCTGTGGACTGGAGTGCTTCTTTTTGTTGAGTTTTGCAAGTTTTGTGACAGCTGGTGCAGTTGTAATGGGCCAAAGGTATTCTGTGATTTTACTTCTTCCTTCATCGGTGGTCTTGGTTGACCGAGCAGATCGAGTCTATGTGCTCCAATGTTACTACTGCAGACAGACAGACGGCTAGACTGCAGCAGTCCAGGCTAAGGCAAAGTTCGCTCAAAGGGCTCTCACTCAGAGCTGTCTCTGTCCCTTTCCATCATCCTTTTCTCTCTCTCTCTCTCTCTCCCCCATGATCTTCCCTGCCTCCCTCCCCTCATCCCCTTTTGCCCTCACGTCTCTTCTTTCTTTCTCTTCTTCCTTGACAACCTGCCATCTCTCTCCATGAGGCTCCACTTGACTTTGCTGTCCCATTACCACCGTGACCTCGGTCCATTTACCGCCTCAGCACCACTCACCGGTGCTCCGGCAAATATACTGCGCTGCTGATTTGTGCGGGATTAAAAAAGAAAAAGGTCTTTTCTGTTTTTTTTTTCCCCCCACACACATCACCAGGGAATTAGACACATTAGTAACAGGGGTATGTCTCTCTTCCTAGTTATATCCTCTGTGGGCGACTCAATGTGAAGAGGTGACACAGACCTGCACCGTACTGTACGAGTACACTCCACGCCCACACGGTAGATCTGACAGAGATTGAGAGTATTAACATTTCCTTCATATGGTAAGTATGAGCTAGGATGGTTAGCAGCTACACGATAGAGCCGTCAGTACAGAAGGGCTGCCATCACATCCAATTTAGGCTTTCCCGCTTTCTGCTCTCTGACTGCGAAGCCGCGATGGATACATGAGAGGACTTTTCTGTACAGTAGAATCCCCAGATGACTACCTAATTGTAACGGGAGCCTGGAGCAGCCCACTATTAGAGCGCAATGAAGACGGATGAGAGGTGGAGAGAGAGGGGAGGCCAGGAGAGAGGGAATGATAGAGGGAGAGGAGGGTTTGAAATAGGACTTCTCTTCCCCCCTCCTTTTTTTAAAAATCAGTTTCCTCCCTCCTCATGTAATTACAGCTGTAACTAAGAAGGTAAATACTCAGAAATCATAAAAAAAACACCTCTGGTATTGATCATCAGGTGAAGTAAATACTTGGGTAAATACATGGGTTTAGATGGTTACAGCAAAATATTGGAAAAACTTTTTTATTTTTATTCACATTTTTTTGTAAATTAATTCTTCATTTAATGGGAGGAATGTTTGCCTGAATTGCCGAGTTTCTCCTACCACTGAATTGGTGATGAATTGGTGAGGTGACTTGAGAGTTCATTCAACTTGCTAGAAACTATTACATTTTTTCTGTGTAAGTTGTGGCAATTATATCAATAATGACCCCAGTCAAACTCTGACAGACCACATACTTTTACTCTAGTTTCATAGTAGATTTTCTTAAATACTGGCTACATTCATACAGTACTTGCTCTGCTGCTGAATGCATCAGTGTATTACAAGGAAATACCTTCTAAGGTGAAATTGGATGGTGAAAGAAAATGTTGTTTGGTCTCATGGGATCACAAGGCTCCTACCATATCCTTTATAATTTGCTTTTTGATTCAATTAAGACCAACATATACCATGTAAGTTCTGCAGAGGTACTAAGTAAGACATTTAAGCTTACTCAGTAAGCTGGATGGAACCGGAGCGTTAAAGGAAGCATTGTTTGTTCCCATGGTGTAACCTAAACTCTTTAAATTCCTTTTTATTTTCTGAAACAGTTTATTAACATGAATATTACTTTTGGATTTGGATGATTGTTGTTTTTTTGGTGATCACCAACTTCATTTGTTGCCCCACCTCGTTATTTCACCAGTCTAAAGAATTTGCCATCAATTTAACCTGACCCGTGTCAAACTGGACCACATCAAAGCTTACGGCAGCTCACTGTATTGCACTTGTAATGGCAAATGTTTTACATTTCACTACAGCTGATTCAAAGCAACCTATTAATGAGAAAACACTTCACATTTGATATCACAATGGATTCAATCCAGACTTCTCCTTTAACTCAGCTATCAGCAGCTGCTCTCCAACTTAATAGCACTCGTGTCTACTCACTGTGAAAGGTCAAGCCCATTGGGTAAGTGTAGTAAGTGGCTACCTAGTGTTTCGTACTTGGTACACTGCTTTGAAGTGTGTGCGTGTGTGTGTGAGAGAGAGAGAGAGAGAGTGGGAGTGTGTGTCTGTGTGCGTGTATTGAAGGATGATGAATAATGTGGGTTTGAAGGGCCACAATTTGCTCTGTGTCTGTGTGTGATGGTGTTGAAGGCGATGGGATGATGTAGGTTGAAAGGCTGCGATTTGCGAGTACAATTCCTAACATCGCCTTTTTTAAGTTTGTAAAATGTGATCTGTCCGGAAGTCCTTTTAACCTGCCAGCATTGTTCTAAGGGATTTCTCGGCTTTACCCATTAAATCAGTGATACCTAATATGGCGATGGCGATGGTCATTTGGTTCTGTGACGTCGTGCCAAGGGGCACGCGGTCGGCCCAAATGGTCGGGTAATATGTGTACACACATATACACTTACACACATATAGCCCTTGACCCCCTTGGCGGAGCTGATGGCATGGTTAATTGTGTTCACCTGTACCTTCTGAGCACGGCGTTTGTCTGCTCTCTGGTTTTGGTGATAGATGCGGCTAAAGTTGGAGACGATGACAGGGACAGGCAGGGCAATTACCAGCACCCCACTCAGGGAGCAGATGGAGCCAAAGATCTTCCCTGCAATCGTCTTTGGCACCATGTCCCCGTAACTACAGAGAGGGAGGGAGAGGGGAAAAGAGGTTGAGTGACACGGAAGGAGGGAGAGAAAGAAAGAAAGAAACAGAGGGAGGGAGGCAGAAGAGATTAGACATAGCAGTGGAATAGATACTTCAAATCTACAGTTCCACACACAACCACCAAGAGTTGAATTATCTCTGTGGGTTACAAAAGCATTTCTCTGACATCGTCTCTGTTGCTGTTCGGATGGAGGACTTGAACCCCTTCCAGCCTTTTTTCTGTCTTCCTTTGTCACGGCCCTTTCTTTGAGTCTCGTTTTTTACCACCGCCTGTTGCTCTCTGCCGTCTGTAGGTTTCCGAAAAATTCGATTACACAGGTGAATGGCGGCTGTAACAGGTGGACAAGAGGCAGAGAGACAGAACGGCCGCTATCTGTGCTGCTCAGAATGGGCAGAGCAGGGCGACGGTGCCAGGAAGGAGCCCAGTCCGGCTCCCCGGTGAAAGCGGCGGGCCATGATGGCAGACGGTGGTGGAGCCAATGGATTTAAAAACAAAGGCTTCTGGTACGAGCCGGGGCGAGACCCTCAAACCATAACGGCAGTTTCTACAATGCGATGAGACTGCAATGACATGCAGCAGTCACGTATGAAGCAACGGTACTAGAACAACACTACAGCGGTAGCTAAACCCAGAAGATGTGTGTGAGAGAGAAGCAGAGAGAGAGAGAGAACAAGAGGGGGGAGGGAGGGTAGAGAAAAATGTGTGGGAGACTATAAAAAAAAAAGTTCCTTTCATCAGGAAGAGAGGGAGAGCATATTCTGCATAAGTGACTATTCTTCTACCCCAACAGACCTTTTTTCTGTAAGTGCCACTTTCCAAAAAACAGTTCAAACACCAGGGTTTGATTTTGATCCTCAAAGTTTCTCCCTCTCTCTCTGATATTGTCTTTCACCACTCCAAATTTCCTCTCCACTGGTGCTCGACGCAACGAGACTCTTGACAGGTAAGCCCCATGCACTGTTGACCACTGTGCCTCTCGGGGGACGTTTATTGCCTGAACGTGGGCGGGCGCCGGCTTTCTACTTTTCTGACTGGTGTTGTTTGGCTAAAGCTCCCTCTCCACTTTAAAGCACTTTAATCACTAGACTTACCTGCCTCCTGCTTAGTACCCGCAGGCAGAAGAGCCGCGGGATTATTGCAGACCCTGCCTTCTGCTCTGCCTGAATAAATGCGTGCAAGAGGGAAGAAAGTGATGTTTGCTAAAATCCTCTTTTTTTGTTTTTTTTCCCCTTCTTCTAAAAATAGGAGAGTTACAGAAAGGGAAGACCGAAATCAGAGCCTATTAATGAAACAAAACTGTGTTTCTACTTCATCTTCAAACTCATCCCTACATGTAAAATGAACACACACATTCTCGTTCGCCTCCTCACACCCGAATCGGATCTCATACCTTTTTTGCAAAACTTTCTCTCATCTTGTTGGAGTTGCAGGGCAGAAAGTCAAAAATATGAAGGATCATTAACAAGGTGTGGAGATTTGACCACGAGGCTTGCTGCTTGTGTCCTGCCCCTGGCTGCCAGACAACCAGACAATGATTTCACAGTTCACTCTGCGCTCTGTCAGCTGGTGAGGGACGGCATTCTCCTGGCGGTGTCTCTCTGACTGGCTTGGCTCTTACGACGTGTCAAACATTGTCACAGTTACACATCGGCAATATTCTTCTCTGAGAAGGAATTTGTGAACAGCGGGTAAAGAGGAGAGAAAACAGTAGGAAGAATCATTAAACCGACTTTGGGAGTTTACAGTTATGGGAGTGCTGGGCTGTGTCCGAGCCCTGGCCGCCAGACACCTTATTTCACCGCTTCCCCACTGTTCTCCGTCTGTCAGCTGATGACCGATGGCATCTACGCAGACCCTGCTACCTCGAGCCATCTGAAGCTTGTTAGAAACAGTGATAAAACACAGACACGAGGCACCTGCGCAAGTAGATTTCCTCAGCTCTCTCGTCTCTTAGTTATTAAACATTTATTCTGCTCGTTCCCCCTCATGCCCGTCTTAAGTGCATATTACCTAAAATGATTTTGCCCAGCCATCTTGTCAAAGACCATCTGCAACGCCGATACCTCCTTTATGTGTGACTTTCCTGTGTTGAGTACAGTACTTCATGAGGCATTTAGCTAAACCCATGAGTGTACTTTGCATGCATGGATATATAAATTTGCCTCAGTTCCACACAGTGGTGAGAGAGTATGCAGGGAGCTGGGGAAAATAATGACAAACATCTGCACGGCGAGCCTCCAACTGTGAAATGTCAGCAGTTAGCGACCTCCTCTCATCCAGATAATTATGATTTGTTGGGGAGTCAACTAGTCATTGACAATGGAAAGAAGCAAAATAAATATTTGAGTGCGCTTCATGCAAGCTCATGCTGACAAACACTGCAGGTCAAGCGGGTGCTTAACTCCCAAATGGGCTAACACGGTTTTGATGACCAGGTCTACAACTGGAACTTGCATTAACCTCACAATTTAACGTTTACAATTGTGTTTTCTTTCTCAAAGCAATATACTGATATATGCTTGCATAACAACAAATATTCCAACATATTAGGCATATAATGTATTGTTCAATGAAAGGCTGAACGTGTACTTAAAAGATGCAACAAGGCACAAACCACAGCTGTAGGGCTATTTCTCCAGTAAATGGTCTCCTATAGGCATTCATTACTCTGCTTTTTCTATCTGCCACAGTTTAAAACGGAGACCTTAGCGGGTTGAAAAATCAATTGTGAGGAAATGCATTCAGTCTTGTGTTTTATCCCATCCAATTTCTTGCTTGTTTCGCTCTTCATTAAAGGAACCTCTGCAGCCGCTTTCGCGACACGTTTGCAATCCCTCTAAAGAGGCCTGCTCTTGATTGTTCTCTGATAGGCATCAAATAAAATAGATTGGACTGGACGTGGTACATCAAAAAGGCACTATGAAACCAAAGCAATCAATTTGGCTCAATGATTTCTACTTACAGGGGGCAGAATGGAATGCTTAAGAGTCAGACTAAGTCAAACTTTGTTACAACTGTGATGTGGAACATTAAAACGTCACTGTTACCACACGTGCAGTTAAAGGACTATACCGGTCTTTTTATCATATGGGTCCTGTGTTATTCATGCTTTGTCACTTTTTTCCATTATTTCGGAAGGGTTTTGGTAGTGTTTTTTGCCGAGTGATCACTTGGACCAGGATATTTGAAAACATCCTGAAAACACACAAATTTACCACAGTTATTGAAAATGTCATCCAGTCCTAATTTGTAAGAACTCTTTCTGAAAAGTTGCTCTATTGTACTTCCAGTCTCTGAAGAGAAGGACTACACTTCTTTAGGGGTTATGGCATTATGGCACAATGGAAAAACTGGGGGAAAAAAGTGGCACCACTGAGTTAGCCTGATATTTTGAGGGATTTAATATACATTTTTCAGATACAGTGGAAGCCGATGAAAATCATGAATCAACACGAAAATGTTGGAACAGAAAATGGAAAAGAGAGGTAAGAAAGACTATTTGAGGTATGAACTCCCATCACAACTCAAACCTTCAGAGTTCCCTAAAGAGCAACAAACTATCTGGGAAATCTAGAAATGTATGATGAGGTTTTGGAAGCATATCTTCAACACAATTAATGCTGACTCTGCCAAACAATTCATTTGTTTCCATGAAGTGAAAACTTACATTAAGTTGAATTAAGTTACAGTTAACTTATAGCTGCCACTGTTAAGTTATTTCACCCAAGAGGAATACCTTGTTGCTCCTGGAAGGCAGACAAGGCCTTGAAGGAACTTGTGGTCTAAAAACCTGCAGGGAAAGCTCAGTTCACTTTTCATCAACTTCTGCTCATTATACGTTGGAAATAGACAGATGAATGCTGCTGGTTTCCATCTGGTGCAATTTATTTGAAGCTAACAAACAAAATGATGGATTTATTGCTTGAAGTTACAGAGGACTCAACCACTTTGTTTGGGGGCTGATGATGAATCATGTAGAGCCTGCTAACTGAGGTCTAGCAACACCATTATCAGCTAAGGATATCCAGACTCAAACATGATTGGTATATTAGGGTTTAGAGCTATAATCTGTACCCAACAATTGAACCCAAAAAGGCAAAATCCCATGAATTTTACCTCACTGAAGTAGCTAACAACAAGGGCAATAACAACGAGGTCAGGTGGATGATATGCCTAGCTATCAATATGCCTCTGTAAAGTTTAGGTATTGAGGACAGCCATTCGGTAAACAATGCAATTTCCTTTAAAGTCCTCATGAGGAGGGATTAGCTGTGAGAAATTAATCTAAACCTCCAGAATAATTGTTAAGCTGCATAAACCTGACTGCTGGGACATTGTAAAGGATGCTAATCTGCTTTTGTGTAGTCTCCCTTTCCTCTCTTTTTTTTTTTTTTTGCCACGGACATACAGTTGTTGTTGACACCTCAGGCTAATAGCAGATCTCCTTTCATGGTATTTACATAATCCGCCTTAAATCAGACGCCTGGTGTTTGGTAAACAGTAAGAATGGCATGCTGCTAGCATTCATTTAAAGAGAAAAGAAGGAATCCATGTGGGATGATGCCGACATAGATGTCAGCACGTAGTCTGGAGAATGTGAATCCAGCTGGTCAGCCAAACGAACACACAAGCAAAAAACAGTTAAATGTCATTCTTGACCATTTTAAATCAAACAAGTTATGAAAACTGTTGTTGAACATAGGAAATAATTTGCATCAGAATTAAAAGAAATCTACTTGATGCTTTATGGTGATTTACCATTTATCATCTATAACGACTGTATATCACATATTTTCAATTCAAATTGTAAACCATTCATTTGTTTTTACATTTTGTACATATTATTCTGGCAATCAAGTTTCAATATTTCGTGCCAATAAAATATCATTCTGAACTTTCTTAAAAATGCTGAAGCAAATTCTGCCTCAATGTTGTAAAATCAGCGTTATTGTTCAGCATCGTTTCTTGCTGTGTTCATCCCTGCAGGTGAAGGAGCCTTCTCGCTAGGATCTTGTTTGTTGCTCTCCTTCACACTTCAAGATACATTTACAACCCTCTCTTTTACCTTCACCAGCGCAGTGCCAACACAGAAACCAATCTGGCCTACTAAACAAACCCCGCAAAAGTGAACATGAGCAATAACTGAAAAGCTACCCTGGGGGATTGCAGGGTACACAACCTTCTCTGTTAATCTTCTCTCTCTCGTCTCCACCACATAACCTCACCTCTCCATTTTCAACCTGAAGCAAAGAAGGAGAGGGGGTGATAACAAGGGAGAAGAGAAACGGGTACAGAGATTGAACAGGCTAACAAAAGAAAAAGAAAAAACCTTATATCTGTTATTACACACATAGGCATGTGGGGGATATGGGATATTAGAGATGTGTGTGACCTGCTGCCACTGGAGGGGAAGCATCATCCATCATGACCTATGTGAGCTGCAAACATAGCCTGTTTAAATTAGTGGCTGGTCTATCACAACGAGAGGGTCAGCATCAAGGCCAGCTAACCTGCACAACCACAATAAGGCCTGAGGAAAACAAGCTTGAGGAACCAACAGCACCCAACCAACGTTAGTTTATTCAAGAGTTTATTCAAGATCGCAAATACACAAGGGTCAGCTGAAGTCCATTGTTGACCGAGAGATGATAAATGAGACCAACAGTCACATAATAGTTGAATATAGTGTAAATTAGGTCATTATTCTTAACCTTTATTTCTCCAGGGAAGGTTTCCTGAGCACACACACGTCTTTTTCGGCAACTCTCTGCTTAACATTCATACAGGTACGCATTGACACCTAGGAGGTGCCAAGTACAGCCACTGTTTTCTTCTGTTCACCATTGTGCAGCTTCACTGGCGCATTTGGAGGTCAAGTGGCTGGCTGAGAGGCACCTGAAGGATGGGAGAGCTTTATTCATTCACTTTCCCCACCAACATTTTCCAAGCTGGTCTGGTGATTCGAATATGTGACTTTTTTTGCTACCCTACCCCCTGACCTGTAGTTATGTGAGCTGACCAGTGATCATAAGCTTCAGTTAATGCATGCTAAAAATGTGCCCAGTCATCCCGACTACGTATTTGGAAAAGAGGATTTAGATCAGCAAAGTAGTTTCAAAATCTTCCAGATAGATGAAGCAGTGTTGCTGTCAAAACTTCAGTATATCGTTGTGTGTGTTTTTAATTCCCCTAAATCATCATGGATTAGCACTCCAAATCATTTCTCATTGTTTGTTGCCTCTATTTCATTTGTCAAGACTGGATCTCCTTTAAGGAATTTCTCCACATGCTGTCACACTGGCTTCATGGACAATTTCGGCTATGCAATCATCAGGAGTAATGGAGCATGGTGTCCTGAGGATGTGATGGAAATTTATATTTGTCTTTTTGTTTTACTCTTCTGCAGAGATGTGGTACACTCTGCAGCTCAGAGAAGTGCTGGGACAGCAGAACATTCAGGAACAATATGTATCAGTGCTGAGTAAGACAATAGGATTACTATCGGCTTTTTTCGTTGTAATAAAAAGACTATATTGAACTACGGTAAAAGTGCTAAATCTTGCATTTAAATGCAGACAATAACAGGTTATTGCCAGAGTCACTTGAAAAAAAAAAACTACTGTAAAAGATGATGTACATTCAATGACCTTTGTTCTAAATCACATTGTTGCTCAGAGGACATGGTGAACTGAGGATTTGTTGTATGTCTGCAGTGAACGGCAGACAGACTTATCCGACTCACCCGACTCACTAATATTTCTGTATGTTTGCAATGTTTAAAGATGATGCAATCCTGGGCAAAAACCTACCAAATGTTTGTAAAGACTTGGAATGCTACGAGCAATTCAGCTTAATGGCTGGGGACTTCCATAGCCTATATTAGGCATCTGTATATGTGAAACCCTGAGAATTATCAGTGTTTAGGCCGTAGTTTTACTAGTTACTAAACTATTACTAGTTTGTTTTGCATCATTCATCATTTTATTTCATCTTCAAAGAAATAAATAAATGTTGGTTCCCATTCCTGTATACTATATACACACAGGTGACCTCTCTGTATTTATACTTCCTATACAACCATGGAATGTATTCCCAATGCTAATTCTGCTTTCACTGTGAAGTCTCAATATGAGACCAGTGTGACATCTTGTGGGTCTAATCTTGAACAAGAGGCGCCATAATTGCACCCAGTGATTTAGCCCTGCAAATCTCCCTTACCAGGGGTGTATCCATTGGTGGGAGCTGTACCTCTAGATCGATGGCATTTGAATTTCCCCCACCATGATATGATGGAATGCTAAACAATTAGTGGTGAATCTGGGGGACTGAAGGGGGGAAATGAAAATGCGTCAATTAATAAGCGGGAAGGGCTGCCCTGTCACCCCTTCCCTAATGGGCCAATCTGGTGATTCCATGATTGATCTAGCTCTGTCTACCTCTGCTGTCAAAGCAATAAGACACTTTGAGCTGATGCACTGTGGAACGGCCAGATTGAATTTTGAGACGGGATTAGAAGACAGCTGGATGTGATATGCAGACACCGCTCCCTCAGTTTGGATAACCATGGTTTAATCAGAGGCAGAGTCATGCTGCTCATCCACCAGTAAAACATTCATGAAATATCTTTTAAAACCCTTATTTAACAATTTGATCAGGAATGTATTCTTGCTTTTAGACAGAAGTAATTGCAGGAGCATGGAGGGTTACACACTCACACTAACACTTACAGCTGCCCATTAGCTGTGTGTGTTGAACTGTTGGCCACTGAGCAGCTCCAATGGAGCAGCTGGGGATTTAGTGCCTTGCTTAAGGACACTTCAGTGGCACTTCTGGAAAGAGGGGCGAGTGTTACTCAGTCACTTCCCACTTTTCCAGGCCAGTCTTTGGATACAGACTGATCACTCACAACCTAACCTTCAGGCTACCAAGACGCTCTAAGATGGGCTCACACTGTAATCTTCAAAAAGACTCCCATATAGTTTCTTTGAACTTTTTTTCAAGCCAGATGTTTATTTACTGTAAGCAACTCTTGAAAAGTCAACAGTATCACAACCTTTCAAGACTAATTATGTTAGCATTTGGTCATTCATTTTCATTGTTTGTTAAAGTCCTCTGTTCAGTGCAAGATTAGTAGGATACCTGCCTGTCTAGCTTAATATGACACAACACTGACCCTAGATGGATTTGATTGGTTGGTTGATTATCTTGTTACAATGGCACCTGTCAAGGGGTGGGATATATTTGGAAGCAAGTGAACAGTCAGTTCTTGAAGTTGATGTGTTGGAAGCAGGAAAAATGGGCAAGCGTAAAGATCTGAGCGACTTTGACAAGGGCCACGTTGTGATGGCTAGACGACTGGGTCAGAGCATCTCCAAAACGGCAGGTCTTGTGGGGTGTTCCCGGTATGCAGTGGTTAGTACCTACAAAAAGTGGTCCAAGGAAGGACAACCGGTGAACTGGCGACAGGGTCATGGGCGTCCAAGGCTCACTGATGCACGTGGGGAGCGAAGGCTAGCCCGTCTGGTCCGATCCCACAGAAGAGCTACTGTAGCACAAATTGCTGAAAAGGTTAATGCTGGCTATGATAGGAAGGTGTCAGAACACACAATGCATCGCAGCTTGCTGCGCATGGGGCTTCGTAGCTGCAGACCGGTCAGAGTGCCCATGCTGACCCCTGTCCACCGCCAAAAGTGCCTACAATGGGCACGTGAGTGTCAGAACTGGACCATGGAGAATGGAAGAAGGTGGCCTGGTCTGATGAATCACGTTTTCTTTTACATCATGTGGACGGCCGGGTGCGTGTGCCTCGTTTACCTGGGGAAGCGATGGCACCAGGATGCACTATGGGAAGAAGGCAAGCCGGCGGAGGCAGTGTGATGCTCTGGACAATGTTCTGCTGGGAAACCTTGGGTCCTGGCATTCATGTGGATGTTACTTTGACACGTACCGCCTACCTAAACATTGTTGCAGACCAAGTACACCCCTTCATGGCAACGGTATTCC
>CABFOQ010026716.1:82624-98033 GCA_900660455.1 Gephyroberyx darwinii | reverse complement strand
AAGTGCCTGCTGACCTGGGGAGGCAGGGAGTAAGAGAGGGAGAAAAGGAATCAGACTGGGCAGGAGAGGAGGAAATAGAGAATGAGGGAAAGAGAAATGACAAGAAGAGATAGGGGAGAGACAGATGGAACAGCAAAAATGCAATATCCAATATTATTTTCCTTAGTGATAGCCAAAAGGCTTAACTGCAACTGTGGAACTGTCTCTTTTATCAGCATATTGCACAACTAATGTTAAAAGAGCTGTCCAGAGACAGTTGCTTTTCGGATGCTGAAGAGGTGAAACCTTCTTTAGCACACCCATAGGATTCCTCTGATGCTTTGTATCAACCACTCCATTCCTATATCCATAACATGATACACTATAGCCTATAAGTGAGTCAGAGCAGTTACTCATCGCATGCAACACGAGCCTTTAAAGGACAATAACACTGTAGACACAACAGACAGAGGTTTCTCTCCTCCCTGTGCTGCTGTGCAAACTGAAGATTTGATCTATTTTGATGAGCATTCCTCTGAACCTCTTTCTCACACACTGTCTACCTGATAAGCTGTGATAAAAACTTGGGAGAAAGACTTAAGTTGGGTCGAATTACCTTTAGGTATTTCCCAACAAAGAAGGGGACACTCATTTGTACATTTCAACTCTTTGTACTCATGTCTCATGTAAAATAAGTAAATATAACCACTACTATGTTGGGTGTGAGGTAATACATTATTTCTTTTGCATGGGTTAAGCCTTTGTTTGAACACATTTCAATGGAAAAGCATCATACCTTCCTTTGCATGCTAAGGTCCAATATAGTGCAGTTACAGTGGAAAAAATGAAACACTTGTGCAGAACATTTAACCACACACATCAAGGTGCCTTTGTAAGAGATACAGTACTCATCTTCACATCAAGAAACAGGTCTTTTGAAGCATTGTGGCAACTGAACAAGATGTGACACCCACCCTCCAGGCAATGAGAATGACTGAGGAAATAGAAGGGTTCTTAGTTTTCAGTTACTTTAATTAGAGTTGCGCTCATGAAAACAACTTCTAACAGGCTACATAGTGAAAAAATGTAGGAAAGAGAACATGAATGTGGAGAGATGACGAACACTGGAATGATATTCTCAGAGGCACTCAGATGAAAACACCCAACTTGTCGGTATTTTGATTGCTCATCTTATGGTGTGGGGCATTATTTCGCTATCACACGTTATCATTTAACAATCTAAGGAAAAGATTAATTGAACAGCAAAACATTTTGACAAACCACATCTTATGTCTTTTTTTTCTCATATTCAAAGAGGTACAAACAAACACCCAAAGTGTCAAACTCCTTTTCAATGTGTCTAACCAGTTCCATTTATCTGTGGATAGCAGTGCTACTATCAGTGGCCATGCAGCGAAGTGCATGATAAGAGAGAACGGTGTTGAATTAGAGCATTCCCCCAGGTTAATGTCAATACAGCATCTGGCACGCTAGTGGGAGGAGCTGATGGGTAATTACTCTCCATCTAACAGCACCCACACTGAACCTCTCTTATCTGGCGTAATGACACATGGTCAGGTGTCATCAACTGTGATCATCCACTTATATCTAAGGAGGATTGTGACTAACATGAATGGAAGAAGGAAACATTGATGGAAGATTATACAACATTTACATGAAATGCAACAGTGAGATACAGATTTTAACAGGATGGTGAAATCATATCAGCTACGTTTCTGCAGAAAATACAATAGTGTGCACAAGAACAGTTCAGATTCATCCCCACCAGACAATTACAATAAAACAGACACGTGAATAGATCAAGTAGCGGTGTCTCTGAGACTATGTCTGTAGAGAAATTAAAGCTATAACTTATTCTTCTACATAATTTGAAAAGGCACAATAAGTAGTCATCCCCCCCAAATAAAGAATAAAGAATAAAGGGTACTATATGATTTATGTCTTTGGATTCTTTAGTGATACTGTGTGTTATTCTGTTTAATTGACATGATTTCATCTGAGCTATGTAGGTGGGAAATAGTGTAATCGTGTGAGTGTCAGCCAACAGGTGAGGCAATTATCACTATGGAGAATAGGAAACAGGTTTTATAACGCAGTTATAAAAACACTGCACAGTAAATCTACCTGGAGGAAAACCACCCACCAACGTTATGGCCTCAAAGCGACCCTTGGAGAGAGAAGGGGCGTGGAACGGACTTAGATAAGTGGTACCTTTGGGTGGTACAACGCTGGGTAACAAGTCATTTTTCAACATGACTGTATTGAAGCCCTCAAGGCTAAAATATAGTATTTCCATTGGGATAATGGGAAGGAAACCCAATCATTACCACAAGGCCACTAATATTTTGTATAAAGTCTGCACAATACTACAGATATAGTATAAATACAACACAGCCTTTCACATGAGCTAAAGTCAAGCATCCAGCTGGCTCTGTGAAAATGATGAAATATTTCCACCCTTTATCAGTTACGATGTGGCGGTGATTTCAGGATGTATAGCATTGAGAAAGGAAACAAGAAGTGAAAATAAGTAACAAGTTAGTAAATTCTATTGACCTGGAGGTAAGGGTACATTCTGTAAAAACACTCTGAAGTCTTCATGAATTGTTTTACATGTATTTGAACATACTTGAGGCTAGTTTGTTGACTTTCTGGATATATAAGTTTGGCCTACAATTTTGATGCTCTAATAAATTGCTGATTGTGTGTGAACTAAGAAGTAAATGTGTAGATGTAACATTTTTTCAACTGCTGCTGCATTACTTGAAACACACTCTCACAGTGCAAATGCTTTAATCAAAGTATTTATCGCTGCAGTCGGGTAAAAACTTTGTCCAACTTTGGTACTGCAAAAACTACAAAATTTACCTGGTAATTTATGTGCTGAATAGTTTCATGAACCTATGGTCCATTGGGCTTATTCAAAAGGCATTGTATATTTTCAAAATGCATGGTCATCAATCTTAAAGTGAGGTTGTTTCCCCTTAATTCTCAAAAAGTTTCTTTGGAGAAATTGAGTTTCATATTCCTGAAGCATTATGAAAGATAAATGAGTAGAGAGCAAAATATAAACACCATAAATATACAGAGAGTTCACCAAGTCCCTCTCTGTTACATCCAGTCCAAACCTTTAAGTCAAAGTTCAAAATATGCCACCTTCATGCCTAAGTTTAGTTCAGTATGTAGCCAAGCAGTCTCTCCCTCCTGCTCCCATCTCCCATCTGTTATCTTCCAGGATGCAGTGCAGAATGACCTCAACCAGGAATTAGTCAAGATGCTTTGTTAACTCTTTTTTGAATTGGATCACAAATTGAGACCCCTACAATGGAATAAGAACTTTGATTAGGCAGGGAGAGGCAGGGCGAATCTTTCAACTCAAACTAGGTTTAAACACTAACTCATTGACAAAGAGCAATTGTGTAGCCAGAAGCTGCACTGTGCCTAGATCAGCACAAAGCATCCTTGACCACCAAAAGTCTGTGAAGAAATCTTCCACCGGGCTGTCCAATAATAAAAAAAGGCTCCAGACTGAAGTTGCCCTTGAGGTCTGAGTGAGGATTGGCTTCCCTCTCCATTTGCGGGGAAACTGACCCAGACAGAGCCTAGTGGCAACTTCATTCTACTGGAAAAGCTGGATGTCAAATGCAGCAGAAGAAAATTATAGGTTAATTCATGGACAGATAATGTTGTAACATGTCACTGTAAGTTAAAAGTGTTTAGAGGGAAATCTAGAAGAGTGAGCAACAATTTTATCACTTTGTTTTGAACAATGGCTTGAGAGCAAGGCCTACAAGGATGAAGTTGGGTGAAGTGGTGCAACCCCACTGAACTATGAGTAGCTTCATGAATAATATCTTTGCAGAGATCAATCATATTGTATATTACTTTAAATGACAGGGACATAATTATTGCTTTGAAGGAATTCATATCCCAGCCATATTCTGACTTGACAATAAAGAAATGAAAAGGAGCAAAAATGGTAATGGCAATTAAAATATTGCTTTTTGAGAATTGTTTTTTTGTTTTGAGATTTATTAACTTTCAAATGTATTTTTGTGTGTAGTATTTCTTTGTTTGTTTATTTCTTTCTTTCTTCCTTTACTTTCTTTCTTTCCTTCTTTTTTCACATTGCAGTTTATTTAAAAGGTGAATACAAAGTGATGAAAGTGCTGTGCGTTCCTAAAGGTCTGGGCTTTAGTAGATAGAGTTCGGTACAGTGGAGAGTTGCTGTGGAGAGGCTAGACAGAGGCAGAGAGAGAGGGCACTCATGACTAACACTAAAGCACAACCAAGGAGTCAGTTGCTTTTACTTACACAGTTACCACTGCACTCACTCACTGCAGAGCTTACTTCTTCTTCCCGCCTAATGACATACTTTCAGTTTTTTTCTTCTGTGCCTCATTGAACAAAAGACACACCTTTATGTTAGCAAGTACTTAGATGGGTGTGTATGCATGTGTGTGTGTGTATGTGTGTGAGACCTCACCCATCTAACACAAGCAGCATGGTTGATGATTCGTAGAGTTTGTTTGCTAGCCACAGGTGAAAAGCACCAATCACTACCTACATCGACTTGCATTTATGGCGTTGTTTATATAATGTAGTGAAAGACACTGAGCAGCACAATACATCAAAATAAGGAGGAAAGTAGATAGATAGGGACAGAAGAATGATAGTGTATCTGTCTACATAGATAGATAGATAGATAGATAGATAGATAGATAGATAGATAGATAGATAGATAGATAAATAGCTAGATAGGTTCTACCTCTGTCATGGCATCATCAATCTGTTTCAGCTCCTCATAGTGGTCACGAGAGTCTCTCAAAGGTTGAACCATGATCTCTTCAATCTGAGGGAAAAGCTGATGCACACCACAGTATAAAAAAATAACTGTTCATCAAAGGGGATGCAAAGGTATGCAAGACACACACACATACACACACACTCATAGGCACAAATGCATAAACACGTATTCCTACCTTCATGACAGTCTCAAACATCGGGATGAGGACAAACTTGATGAATCCAATCTGAGCAGTGGGCTTGGTGACTTTGTCTCTGTCCATGAAGGGAGCCACAGGGAGACCCTCAGACTTCTCCCTGTCACTCTGGTTGCCACAGAGGAGCGCATTCATTACTTCAGAACTACAGACCAATCTCAAATCTGCCATTCCTCTCCAAAATACTTGATCAAACTGTAGCCAGCCAACTTACGGATTTCTTGTCAAAAAACAACCTATTTGATCCCTTTATCTGGCTTTAGATCTTTCCACTTCACTGAAACTGCACTCACAAGAGTGGTCAATGACTTGACCTGAGTGCAGCCTTCGATATGATTGATCATATGATACTCTTGAACTGTCTTGAAAATTATATTGGTATCCGGAGATCAGCACTTTCTTGGTTTAGGTCTTACCTCCCTGATAGATCACACCACATCCTTTACAACAACATGACTTCAGAGTGTTGCAATATGGACTTTGGTGTGCCACAAGGTTCTGTCCTAGGCCCACTACTATTCTGTATCTATATTTTACCACTCGGTGACATCATACGCAAATTCGGCATTAACTTCCACTGTTATGCTGATGATACTCAAATTTACATACCCGTCAAACCAAATTGCCAAGATTTGACCCATACTAACAAAGGTAGACGCAGAAATTTTAGTACATGCCTTTGTATCATCGAGAATTGATTATTGCAATGTCCTCTTTTCTCTTTTCAGGCTTACCTACTGGGCACACTAAAAAACTACAACTGGTCCAGAATGCTGCTGCCAGAATCCTGACCAAAACTAGGAAATTCGACCAATTCGACCCATCCAATCCTCATTACACTGGCTCCTATTTCAGGCCAGGTGTGACTTCAAGGTGCTTCTACTTACATATAAATCATTACATGGGATGGCACCGTCCTACTTATCAGATCTGATCAAACCATATAAACCACCACGCACCCTCAGATCACAGGATGCTGGCTACCTGTCTATCCCGGCAGTCAAAAAGAAAACTGCAGGTAACCCTTTTCTTTTCTGGGCCTTTTCTTACCGGGCTCTCCATCTCTGGAATAGTCTGCCTGCCTCAATCAGAGAGGCAGGCTCTATCGAAATCTTTAAGTCAAGGCTAAAAACCTATTTATTCTCTTTGTCATTTGACCAAACATAGCCTTGAGGGAGTGACTCAGTCTCTTCTCAGTTTAAGGCTAGACCAGTTAGCTCACCATAGCTCAGGTTCCTGCCGATGGATACTAGTATCTTCTTGCCTAAATGTCCTGTTCTCCTGGTCTACCTGCTCCTGTCCACCGACGCTGGTCATGTTTGTCTGTGTGAGTGAGAGTACATGAATCTGCTTGCGTGCATGGGTGTGTGTGGGTGTGTCTCTGCTTCCAGGCTGCAGTTCGGCAGTTGGCGCCTGCCTGGTCCCTTAGTCCTACGATGACACTGATTTTTAAATTTTTATGCACTCTGTATATGTTGCTTGCCCAAACTCGGCATCTATTGCATGCCCAACCGTCCTGGTAGGGGGATCCCTCTCTGAGTAGCCCCTCCCAAGGTTTCTTCCATTTTTTTCCTAAAAGTTTTTTTTGTGAGTTTTACCTTGTCCTCTGTGAGGGTCCCGTGCTGGGGGATGTCGTGTACTAACCATTTATTGTTTTCACACTTTTGGCCCTTTGAGACTGTAACGGTGATTAAGGGCTATACAAATACAAAATTTGATTTGATTTGATTTGATTCAATCCTCACCAAGGAGTACTCTCTTAGAATTATGCTGTAGCATGTATTTATTGGTTGCTAGTTTAGATAGATGAAGGGAAATCGTGAAAAGCTGTTCTCCTTGTGGGTATTTATTGATCACAATGTACTCTATCCACAGTGAGTTGAGCGTCATGGATGAATTAAGTGAATGTTTCAGCTGAGGTCACCTGCATGAAGTACTCCTCCAGTAGGCAGTCCACCCAGGGCTCTGCTACTTCAGTGGGCCTCACCTCATTGGAAATGTCACAGCACTTGATCAAAACCATCTTCAGCTGAAAACATAGATATACACACACACGCAGACACACACACGCACACACACGCACACACACACGCATGCACGCATACACCAAGAGAAAGATAAAGAAGTCTTTTCACTATATATTACATCAACACACACAGCCCTGTCTTGCAGCATGCATTACTGTTACCACTTAACCAATTACACTAATACAATCCCTATGGCTCACATTGATTACAACAGACTCAACAGATAAAGGCTTGCTTGTGCTGAGGTCACATCTTCATGTGCACAATAAATTGATCTCTGCCAGGTGGTGATGCAGCGTGATTTTGTAAGGAATGATATATACATACACATGTGACATGCTCCTCATTGGTGAAGTCAAAGTTGTCCATTTTTTGTTTGAAGGAGTCCAGTATCTCCCCGTGTCTGGCCATGTCGGTGGCCAGAATCAGGATGATAATTGCCTGCAGAAATAAGAGCCAACTCCTGTGGTTTATATGTACGGTAATATCTACTATGCATTTGATTGACGAAATCCCTACCTTCATTCTGCTTTTACTGAACTGATGTACTGTACACTAAGCACAGCTGTACTTGCACATCTTACCTGTCTGATCTGTTTGAATGCCTCAGGATCAACATTTGCAAAGATATTGCACTCAGGCAGAGAAAGGATCTGGAAGGCCACAGCACAGTGATGGTTCTCCAGTGGAGAGATGTCATTGTAGCGCACTGCCAGCTCTGTACGGGCATTGATTTGGTACCTGATGGTGGATTGATAAATCAGTCAGTAAAATTGTGCCTCTCTATCTGTTGAATGATTATACTGAAGCGTCCCTAATAAGAGCATATTGTTTTAAAGTATCTCTGACAAGAAAACTCCTCTCACTCATAGAAGTGACCAGGTAAAACTTCTACCAAGGACAACATGCATAATCCAAGTCAGCATGTTTTCACACCTGAGCTCCTCCCATGCTGGACTAGTTCCACAGTTCAATGACAACAGTACCATGCAGGCGATTTCAAAACATACTGTGGTGAATGGACATCTGTAGTGCTCTACTGTCAACACCCCTAGAGAGAGTCAGTCAATGCTGCAGATGGTATGGCTGTATCTCACATGTCTAAATATAGAGAGTCTCATCCTTCATTCCCTCCTTTCACCTGTTAGTTAGTTAGTTAGCATATATATTGGCTCCATGATGATGCATAATCTTGTTGTGGCTGAGAGGACAGGACAAGACAATTCGAATGGGTTGCTACAGGCTACTGACGTGTGGCCAGGCGGATGAACGTGTGAGCCTTACGTGTTGTTGTAGCCAGGGTGGTCCAGGTCATGACACACTGCAGCTGTCATTAGAATGCCCATGTCTGTCAGAGTCAGCCTCTCCTGGAGAACAGAGATATGTATGCATGAATACACACATACACACACACACACACACACACACACACACACACACATCTCACCTGTAGGTTGCAGAGGTGGATCATGCCATACATCATCTGACTAACACAGAAGCAGTGGCGGAAGTTGTGGAAGGGGTTACTACGATAGTTCTCCTGAATGCCCAACTAGAAGACATACATGTATTGTTCAGTCAGACATTCACTCACTGTTTATTTTAAGTTCAGTTGCAGAGTTCAGATACAAATCTTAACAATTTAGTTACAATATTACAGTAACAATCTGTAGACGGATATAATGTGGCCACTGTAAATTTACAATTTTTGATGCTTTTTCTGATAATATACTCGGCTGTAATTTCACAGGGATAACAGTTAATTTAATTTATTTTTTGTTTAGTATTTATTTTTTGTTAGTATTTTGTTTTTAGTTTAGTATTTTAGTTTAGTTTTAGTATAGTATTTTTTTTTAGTTGTTTTCGTTCTTTTTCTCTTTTTTTTTACAGTGTAAGTGGTCCTCTGCTATTGTAACCCTACCAGCCAGCGTTTGAGTGTGATGGGGTTCATGTTAAATTCCTTCACCAGCCCCAGATCATGGTACATGTACTCCAGACAGCTCAGCATCTGCAGCCACAAAGGAAGAGAAATATGATTCAATTAATTGTGCAAAAAGCCCCACAGAAGTAGTAGCAACAGTAGTAATAGATCAAATGACATCATGTGATGGTCAACAAACCTCATTGTGTTCCCAGTGCCAGACATCGAATGTTGGTTTCTTCAGTGCCTCAATGGTCTCCTGAGACAAGGTGTACTGTATATTCCAAGCAAATAAATCCATCACAATTTCAAAATAAGAAATGCAGAAGATGGCTTCAGCTAACCGTTATGAAAGGAACCAATAATCCCACTCAACATACCTTTGGATAATTGGGGACATCTCGTCGAGGAGTGAGCTTCTTCCCATCTTCTGAGAAGTTGTATTTGCAAGGACAGTTTACTCTGAAATTTGTTTGATACTGTTATTAGATTTGAAATTTGGTTTGTACTATATGTGGTTAATAATAAGAGCTTAGTGTCCTAGTGGCTGACTTGATCTTCATTTCACCTGCCACCACCTCTGGAGCTTATCTCATCCCGTAGCTTCTTCAGGTCATTTTTGCACTTCTCAATCTCAACCACCTTCAAGCCCTCCACTGAAACAATATGACACAAATCTTTAACAGAGACACACATCAATTTATCATCAATAATGAACCCAAAAATGTCAGAAGCCATTTCACTCCAATTTATGAATGCATTTCCACTTAAATTGGAAATGCAGGCCGTTTTGCATTAAAATAAGATGAACTATGTGACCCCTTCAGAGAAACGATATAAAAAAACAATACCACCTACATTCCACTCTCTTCTCAAGCATGGCTAGCCTGTTAGTGACCTCGGTCTTCAACTCATTGATGCGAAAGGCTCTATAAGAAGATAACAAATGATAGAAGAGATGTGTTTTTTCCCCCTTTTTGTTCAATGGTTATAAACTGAATCTGGAATAGGACTAAAAATAAGAGACAAGAGTTAAACAACTTAGGGTCTGATTTAACCTGCCTCTATGGATTGTAGTATGTATCCACTAAGTGATTTTACGTCTACGTGGTTTAAAGGAGGATCTAGACTAAAATTTGGCTACATAGGGTTTAAAAGTGAACGTTTAGTAGATGTCTACACAAAATAAAGAATGATCTTATACATATGGCCTTCTCTGGTGCATATTTCTGATATTTACAGCTGTTTATGGTTGGGTGAGAGCTGAAGCATAGAAGCGATGTTGAAAAGATGTCTAGCGCTCAGTGGGTATGGTAGAGAATAGGGACTTTTTTCACTAAACGTGTTTGAAAGGCACTGGTGTCAATGAGGTATGTGTGAAGGTGGGGGAGGGCACGCTTCAGCCATAACATAACATAAACAACACAGCCGTTACCTGCTGAACTGTTCAGCCACCTGAGACAACACGTTCTGAAACATGTCCTCCTTCTCTGCAGAGGTAAACACATGTGATAAATCATTGTGAGCAGCACATGGTGAGGAGCTTAGTATTTTGAGGGTTTTTTTTAATGTTAGTATTTCTCTCTCTGTAGATGGGTTGTTTATGTACGAGTGCATGTGTGCCAGTGAGTAGTTAGTGGGGTAGGTCACTGAATTAAATTTTACCTCCAACTTGACCAGTAGACAGAGGGACAACTTTGTACAAAGAGCTGTGAGGAAATCAGACATGCAAACATTATTCATCTACCCAGACAACGCCTTTGCATCATTTATCAGAGATTCACTGTAGCATCCTTTTTGAAAGAGAAAACAAGAGACAAGAGACAAGACAAGAGACAAGACAAGAGAAAACACAGAGAGAAACCTTGTATCTCCAAAAAATGACTGTGTTTTCAGCTTGACCACCATGCATTCTGACTTTATCCAACGGGTTTTATAAGGGTTTCGTAAACATAAGAGGTGTAGAATTTTCTAAATCCATAGGGGAAAATGTAAAATATGTAATTGAAACCGAAATTGGAGTTACAAGGTTTTCACACGACAATGGCAATATGTGAAACAGTGCAGAGATTTTGAAGCATTTGAATTTTGTGCAGGAATGAATTGCATAGGTACGTCGAGATAGTTGCAATGCTGTAATCTTTTTTTGAGAAAATATATCTTTAATGCCACAATGCTGCTAAGTTACTTTGGAGAGTTGGTGGGCATGGTGGGATCTATGGAGACCAAGGCACCTTCTGGGTCCACCATCATGATGGCGGTGTTCCTGTGGCAGGAGGATAAGGAAGAAAAGCAGGAGTTAAGTTAGAGAAGTAGTAGGAGAAGAGGAGGGAGAAGAATGTACTGATATGGTGTGTCAACATTTCATTTCAAGAGAAAGACAAGACAAACAGAAGAAGAAAAATACAATTAAGAAGAAAAACGTGGGATAATCTCAAACCTGGGAATGTTGGATGAGGAACATAGAAGCTCCTTAATGTCACATGGACTGCAGTGGCGACTGAACACCACCTGAGAGGAACAGACAGCTGGTTGATCAGTCGATTCAGACACAAGCTAGTTGGTTCTCCTTTCATATAAATTCAGAAACAAACGTTGAGAGTGGAATATTTATGATTACTGTGCTGCAGGTTATTATGTGTGTAATAGCACACAGTAATGCAATTCATGTCACCATGGTCACACTTTATGAGAAAGCCTGTATGGTGCACCCCACCCCCTCAAATCCAACACAGAGTAACCTGTGTCCATATGGGACTCAAATGCACACCTGCACACAAACAGCTGCTGTGGTTTTGATATAAGGCCTCAGTGTTCTAACAGGGCAGCAAGAAGGTTATCGAATTTCACGTATTTGAATTTGGACAACCAAGTCACACGGGGGGGGATGTGTGTGAATATGGTCAAGTTCACACAGAGACCACCGATGGGCCGATGTGAAGGAGAGAGACAGCTGAAGTGCAAGAGTTCACGGAGCATTATCCACGCCCCGAACTGCCACAACCAGACTACTCACCTACAAAAATCAGTATCAGTGTACAATACCATTACACAATGCAATACTGTGACACAATAAAAAAACTGTGATCTTACATCTTGAAGCCAGCAGGTGTAGCAGACAAACATTCACCCTCAACCCTCGGGCTCAGGGCTCTTGAACAGACATATGTCATCTCCAGCTCTCTACTTGAAACACTCTACATCACCAGATCAGCGAGGGTCTCGTTTATCTACACTCCAGTATGTTTGGAACGCAGAAACATGAAACCCGAAGCTGAAGGCTTTCCTTATCCATTTGTCATCGGAGTTCAAATCATGGCTGTGCTGTTGCCACGTTGCTGCTATTATTAAAAGGCTGAAATCGGTCATTGTCAGATGTTATTTTCTCCTCCGTGTATTTTTCTTTTCTACTTCACCACTGGATAGTAGTTCATGTGCTGCTTATGAAAATGTTGGTATAGAGAGATTCATAGATCTATAGATCCCCGTTGTGGCCCATATACCCATTATAGTTATAAGAGAGCAGAAAGTAATCCCAGTGTGTTACCTGCTAACAGCAGGTGTTTGGCTCTGTCAAACACACCTGTAAGCCACACACTATCACAATCTATTTTTAGCACGTTAGTCCACTGGGAATGCCTGCTCTCTGTGTCAAGGAGGTGAATTTAAAATAATTGAATTATTTAATTGCCATAGTTAGGGTTATTTAAAGTTACTGACTAACCTCTGATTACGTGCTTTAAATTGCAATACGCAATTTAAATTCAATCAATAACTCCAACTGTGATTATTTTCAACAATTTTTGGATTGGATTTTGCCTGAAAAATCTATGTAGCATCCAATTCTAGGGTCTGTAACTGTAAATCAACCCATGTAAAATCATTTAAACATCATTTCCGCCTGATGATGATTCTCAACATGAGTCTGATTAATCCAGCAAGCAATCGTCTTTTTTATCAAAAGGGTTTGTAATCTGCTTCCTGTATTAGTATTTTTTCCAATAACTAACCACAATTACTACAATTATTTTTTTGTAGTCACATTACTGGGATCCTGTTATATTTCATCTATTACTCCTTGTGGTGGGCTTGTGGTGGAAAAGACCAACATTTCACAGTCATAAATTCTTGGTAGAATATATTCCTGACAGAATTGGAGAGACTAAATTGAATGCCAGCAAGGGAAGACACAGTTTTTGAATCATTTCCACTGGTATTAGACCCACCTTCTGAACCTTCCCATCCACGTCCAGGTAAATGGTCTTGGGGGCATAGGAGGATGAGCTGGAGCCCATATTAACCTCCCTCTCCTCTCTTACACACCTGGGGGGATATTGGCTTGGAGCCCTGATTGAAAAACCTGAAGAGCTGACAACCAGGGTCTTATCCCCAGGACACACTGGCCAAACAAATGAGTAGAGGAGAAGACTGGTTGTTTCAGTACATGTATGCCCATAAGGTTCAGTGTAAGCTAATGCCCAAAGAAAACATTAAATAATTACTAGCTATGAAAGGAAAATATTCAAGGGAAATATGAGAGAATAAAGAGTCAGTAACAGGTAGGAATGCTCAGCTGTGTGTCAATAAAAACTGCTTGAAATTTTTCTACTATTGCCACTATCCAATACAAAAAAAGAAAAAACATCAAATCCATATGAATTTTCACACTATTTCAAAGATGGATGTACAAAATGTCACTAAGTGGCTTGTTAAACTCTCCCATAATCGTAACTACCATAAATCATCGAAATATAGGACTATAACTTGCCAAAAATCGAAATTGCTCCATCAGCATTTGTCATTTTTCACAATGTAACATATCACTATTACAAAGTAGGTAATTAAATTACAAGAAAAAAGAAAAGATATACATATGGTCACATTGTAGATTTGAGTTAGAAACTTAACACAATGAATTCATTGCAGAAGAGCATTAAACTGTGATATACTCACAATGTCAGCGATGCTGCTTCGTCTGTGGAGACTGAGCTTAGGGTCTCGGGTGCTGAGGATGCAGCTGACTCACATACAGACACACGCAGACACAAGCACACATATGCAAAAAGAACTCTACAGGGGAAGATAAAGTGGGTGTGGGCAATAGAGAGGATGAGGAAAAGTGTGTGTGAGCAAGACGGGGGAGCCTGAGGGGTATGGAGTACTATGAATATAATTGGCACTCTCATTGGTTGCCAGGGAACTGTTTCTATAGTGAAAAAAAAGACGACCCTAATGTCTTAAGTGGAACAGAGCTTTTATTTGCACTGGTCACAGACGTCTTATCTACATAGTCTAAAACACTGACTCACAAAGTTACCTCACATCGGGGTTTATAAATGGGGAACAGACATTGTGCCCTCCACAGCTATCTGATTGAAACCTGACCAGAGAACAACATTATAACTGTGTTCTGTTGTTGATGTTTTGGGAGGTCACAGATATAGATAAAAATGGAAACAGTTAATATTATTGACCTAAGAGGCATGCTGTGCACCAATGAAACACTGCTTAGAGCAAACAGAGCTACATGGAAAATGATATCTTATCGGAGGATTCAGTCATCCACTTTTATCTAAGAGGACTTCTGAGGTCAGGTGTGGCCGTGGTTTATTTTTGTGTGTGTATGCGTGTGTGTGTGCGTGTGCGTGTGTGCCTCTGCGTCTGCTTCTGCCTCTGCCTGTGCGTGTGCGTGTGCATGTGCTTGTTACCACCCCCAGTCCACTTATCCACTCTTTGTTGAGAATTGGTTTGACAGATGGTTTGGTCAGACAACTTCAGCAGAGCACTTAAAGTGATTTCAGAGTGAATGCCTGTCACTAGTGCATTTTTTTTACATTTTTTTATCAAGAATCTATATTTGATCATGTGCACAACAAAATAATATATGTTAAGACATATTTTCCACTAAAACTTCATATTTAGCATAGTTTCTAACATATTTCAAACTGTTAAACACCTGCTGCAGTTCTAAATAGTCTAAATAATCTATTTTTGCCAGTGCCAAAACTCTATCAAGGAAAAAGGACAGACAACAGACAATTTATCTCTGATAAGAACTTTCAAACAATGCAATCACATATAGCCAATTCTCATCAACAGGCTGGTGTGAACAAGGGCAACGAGTGAGAAGGCTCCACCAGGCAGGAAGTCATTAATTAGAAATAGAAATCATCCTGCCTCATCTCTATTCACCTGGTACTACACTTACTACCCAGTACACACATGCAGAAACACAGACGCATGTGACACATGCATGCATAAAGACACACACACACACACACACACACACACACACACACACACACACACACACCCACACACACACACACACACACACACACACACACACACACACACACACACACACACACACACACACACACACACAAAAAAATGCCTCATTAGGGCTAACTGCAAAGCAAATTCCACACAGGAAGAGAGAGAAAGGCTATAGAAAG
>CABFOQ010026716.1:0-82604 GCA_900660455.1 Gephyroberyx darwinii | reverse complement strand
CACACATACATACACACACACACACACACACACACACACACACACACACACACACACTGTATGCACACAGATGTGATGTGACTCCTTGGAGTCTAATTACTGCCTGGACTCTCACACTCCTCTGCCAGGAGGGATGTGAGGTGGTACAGGAGGGGACAGATATATAACAAATGGGAAATGAGAATAGATCAAAGACATTTTCCAAAATATAATTGCTCAATAAAAATGGACTACTTTCTTTATTTGTGGACAGTTTCTGTGATGCCTATGCCACAAGTGGTTTTGCATGTGTACATGTTTGTGTGCTTGCTCACATGCGCGTGTGTGTACACGTGGGTGCATGTATATTCATGAGTCCATGTGCCAAAGACATAATAATCTTTCAAATAGAACAAAGACAATAAAGCCCAGATCAAAACAGACTGATCTGACAGTTTATGCAACTGCAAGACACAAGCGAGACCATCACACCTGAGTAATCGGAGATGAATTTCAGGATAAAAGCACTAAATAAAATGAATGCAGATTTTCATGATAAAAGCAGCCCAGCTGGACATCTGAAAGGAACACATTATCCTGATAATGATGATGGACCTGGCCACTGGATGTGTGTGTGTGTGTGTGTGTGTGTGCATTAGCACTCTTTCTAATAAGCATGCAGCTCAAAACTGAAGACAGTTCAGACTGTCCTTTAATCTTGTCTCTTTATTCCATGCTCTCTGTCTCTGTGGTTTTGTATTGTACAGAAAGATAAAATATATAACACATAACCTGTAGATAAAATGAACTACAAATTAACTCATTGTTATTCTTAAGCATGGGCACCGTAGCCATATATACTCATCTGGTAATTTCAATTAGAAACAGACCATTTGCCCATAATCAATAGTGATTCTATTTATAGTAAAGTAAATCTCAAATCAGTTGGAGGCTACATGCTTCTATGGCTTGCATTACATGAACGATTAAGATTGATTGTAACAATTAACTCTTCAATTACACATCATTGGCTGTAAGCCTCCTCTTGGAGTTGATTAGCACATCTATTTTAATATTATTTTCATCAGATGATTGACTGAATGCTTTTCCTAAGTTCAAGGACAGCTTGATGCTCATTGACTATCTAATCGCATGCAATTCAAAAGCAAGAGACACTTTGTCATCAGTCAGCCAGCTACTCCTGGCTGGCTCAATCATGCGTTTGAGTACGTCTTTTGGCTCAAGCACAGTGCAGAGTAAAAAAGTGATAACTCGTTATGTTATTATTTGGGTTGGGTTGATTATGTTATTTCTCCACTTGTCTGTAAGTAACAACAATACATTCCAGATAACATAAAAATCTATTTATGACTTCAAATATATTTGCATCAAAATTCATTATTCTCTATTGAACTCTTTCTGGGCTCTTGCACCTTCTTGCTCTTTCAAATATTAGAAGAAATATGTGGGTGACACCTAGAGGACTGATTAGGAATAACCTTCCCACTGGTGTTGAAAATCACATTTATCCCCTATATAGACAAAATAACTTTTACTTCATGCTGTTGTGACTTAATCATATGATTTTAGACAAAAATAATTATATAATAATAATTTAATGATAAATAATAATATAAATAATAAATAATATTAATAATTAATAATATAAAGAATATATACACATATTATTATTATTATCAATAATAATAATAATAATAATATTAATAATAATATTAATAATAATAATAAAACATACATAAATAAAACAAATAATGTGGAATTAAATGTAAATAATGTGGGTAAATGGCACTAAATTAATGAAACACAATTTTTTTTGTTTATTAATTGATTTTGAAGTTATACAATGACATAACATAAAATAGAAATAGAAATAGACATTTGGGCTGAGTTGTTACTAAAGAAAGAAACAAAAATGGGTAAATCCCTCCAAACATTCATATTAATTTACATATGTACAGGCACCTATGATATCAAAAGTTCCCAGTAAAATTCATCAGGAAGAAAAATATAATATAATACAGGGCTGGGAATTGTTCACCGTCTCAGCAGCATATACATGGTTGGCATAAATGCTTGTGGAAAGGAAATAGAAATTATTTTTACACCAGAATATTGTACATGCACATACATGTACATGGCTATGGAGATCGATGATGACAGATGATGACAGATGATGACAGGTAGTTAGTGTGAGAGTGGGCTCTTATCTCTCGGATAGCCAGATGAAACGTCTTCTATCTGTGTAGCAAATCCAATATCCTCATGCCAGAATGTAACAAAAGACCAACATACTATACATGTATACCTTGATGTAGAGTATGCATCATAGAATGAAAGCGTACAACTATAGAAATGTCGAAAAACATGGGTTGTGGTCACTGATGGGTTGGGGAGTGAGTCTGATCGCTGGTACCTGGACTTTCAGCTGCCTCTACAGGCAGATGGCTGGTTGGGATGCCTACAGGGGGACGAACCTTTCTTATTGGGCTGAAACTGTGTGGAGATGACCCAGGAGAGTGGGCAGGGGAGTGAACAGGGCGTAGGGGGTTTTGTGGGAGTGGATGTGCCAGGGGAGAGGGCAGAGGGCTACGATGGTACCTGCGTGGGGCAGACCAGATGGGTCTATCAGTTGTATTGCAGGATGGGGGATGGGTTGGGATGTAGGTAGCAGGGCTGCTCATTTCTGATTGGTTGACGGCATTACCTGAACATTCTTCCAAACGCTCTAGAGTTTCCTGGAACAGAAAGTTGGTCAACATGTAAAAATCATGCAATCTCATCTCAGCTACGGTAAGATTAGAAATGTTATCTAACTTTGAAGCCAAGATCTTTAGAAAAAAATACATTTTTAAACTTGAGTTACTTACATCTTCATTGAGAACATAGAGAGGCATGGGACTCCTTCGACCAAGTGTGGTTGGTTTAGGTACAACATCAACTGCAAATAAAGATAGTTGTTTTTTAATACCAGTATTGGATAATATTCTGCTGACCAGACAATTCTATAATATGTGAAATGAGTGTTGTAGACAGATACACATATTGTATGAATAATATAGTGTATAATACCACCATCATGGCCATTGTCACTCTGCTCCACATAGATGGGAGCTCTTTGGGGGACAGACCGATGCTTCTTTCTGCAGTAGACAAAAAAGCTCTGGTTTAAAACACATCTGGCTCCTAAAAGGTGGTTAAGACAAACTACAGGTCACTGTGTTCGCCACACTTCTACTGATATTAAATAAAGTGCATATTGGATGTTAGTGGAGTACTGACACTGCTGAGCTTATTGAGATTCTAGCCACATCCTCAGGTCCGTGTGCAGTAGCAATATCAAAGCCAGAGAAGGAGAGAGAGAGAGGGCGAGAGAGAGAGTGAAGTAAAGAAAGAAAGAAAGAAAGAAAGAAAGAAAGGAGGAAAGGAAGGAAGAAAGAAAGAAGGGCTGAGAGCTCCATGTTATTTAAGAACAGCAGGGCTAAGCAACTACTTTCTCACACATTTGTTAAAACCCTGGGGAAACCCTGGCCCTCATAGCTTTGGCCAGACATTTGTATTTGACCTCTGCTTCACAGCATGATGAACTGAGCTTTACCTCCAATATATCATATGTAAAACCTCTTTCAACCCTTTCCCTGTTTTCACCTTGAAAAGACCCAGAGGAAAAGTACTTCTGGCTTTGAGGGAAGACATGTGTTGCTTTGGGGAAGCCTTCGTTGTGCAGGCCAAGAACTTAAAATGGAACAGGGCCAAGATATGCAGCATGCTAAAGAAACATTCGATTTTCTGCCTTCTGCTTTCTAAGTCTGTTGAGTGTGTTGTCATGAACGAGGTGACATGAAGTAGCACGTTAGGGCAGTCGCTTTGAGACTTTGTGTCTTTGTGCTGTGCTGCTATGCATGCAGAGGGAATACAGAGTGGTTGGAGGTCCAGGCCTGTTGGTCTCTCTTCATGCAGCACGTCACAGTACAGCAATAATGAACCCAGGATTACTGAGCTCCACTGGGGCAAAGCGTCCACCCCACCTGCTTTCTTTATCTGTTGCCTCCTCATAAATAACTGTCTTTTCACTGGATTAGACTTTAGGCTCACTGTCTCCCTCCCTCTATCTCTCTCAACCCACCTACCCCCACTCCACTCCACTCTCTCTCTCTCTGCCTGACATGTGCTTCTGTACTGGTGCCCAGTAATGACCCTTCTGGGCTAACTCATTCTGTTGGACTCACAGCCTGGATTTGCACTTGTTGTAAACAACATTGTCGGAGAGGCAGGCATGCTTTTGCATGAGATGATAATTGTTTTGGCCAGCCACTGAAAACAGATGTGTGTTTTATAAGGAGTTCAAATATACACAGTCTTCATCATCACATGCTCCTCATGTTCACAAAGCTTTCAGTACGATAGGTGTGGTAAACTCAGAAACATACAGTATGTGACTACCATCTACTATATCTAAGAGATCCTGGTAATTCTTATAGTGCGACCTACTGTACACAGTGAGCTTGACAGGTATGCTCTTCATGCTGCTGATGGAGTTCTCCACGGTGCAGGTGTAGATGTCATCATCTGACATTAGCACCCGCGAGATGGTCAGCACCTTTTGGTCATGTGACAGCAGCAAACGTGAGTCATTGGTCAGCCCCTTGCCTCCCTTCAGCCAACCATAGATGGGCTTTGTGCCGTTGTCGTGGGAACAGTGAAGGTAAAAGTGCTCGCTGTACTCCAGGACTGACGAGGCCATCATCTGGACATAAGGTTTGGACACAGGAACTGGAGTGGACAGGACAAACACATGATCCATAACGTAACTTTAAGATGGTTTAAGATTGAATTTCAGAGGTTTTTAGACATTTAGGAGGATGAGTAGAGAGGGAGGTTGACCTCTATCTAGTTATACAAGAACCTATAATATCTTATGACACTGAATGTTGTCTTTAGCAGCTGTCTCAAAAAGAACACTCTCTCAATCACTGGTCATGGACACACTGAATGTCCATGACCAATGATTTTCAACTTCAGCTCATGATGCCTCTTTGGTAGCCTGCTTAATTTGGAACTGGTCCTGGCTCCACTGTTCAGTCTGATTTAGAAATTTGTGAGAATCAATTTAAATTGACAGTAACCCTGCGTACCATCGACACTCAGCTCAATATAGTGCTCTCCAGTGAAAGTATCATCCGTGATGGAGATCTCCACTTCGTATGCCCCTTCGTCTGACAGCTGCAGGTTGTGGAGCAGCAGTGACCCGTTTTCCAACACTAGGATGCGGTTGCGGTATTCTGGCCTCAGGTTCCCAATGATGCTGGTTCCTATAGACTGTACCACAGTGATAGGTTTCTCCCTTTCCCTCTTCAGCTGCCACTTAATGACAGGCTGGTCGGAGCTGCTGCTGGAGTAGCTGACTGACAGGAGGGCCTCTCTGCCCACCGTGCCTCTCACCAGCTGGGTTTGGCTGGTCACGTTCACCCCTGACACCTGACCTGGTAAAATGGCAGAGAGACATACTATCATAGTGGTTTGACCTTAAACTGAGGAGCAGATAAGAGAGGAACACAGGAACACAGGAAGGTAAAGGGTTATATAGGGACATAGAGTAAAATTACCCAATGCTCTGCTACTACTACTACTACTACTACTACTACTACTACTACTGCTACTGCTACTGCTACAAAAAAAGAAAACTCAGGGTAGTAAAGAGAGTTAAAAAGCAACTGTGCAGTTCTGTAGTGTTACTTACAGTCACCTGGACACCCAATGTTAAATGTATTGTGTTAGTCTTGACAAAGAGACATAGATGAAGGAAAGGTAAAAGAACTATATGACTATATCACTTATATAAAAACAATTTTCAGGTAGAATACATCTTTAAACAAAATTGACATGCTAGTACTGCTGGTTTTCTATTCCACCAAGTAGTCTTCCTTTTAATCACGGACTAATTTAGACCTGGGACAACAGTTCAATGCAATTAACTACCTGGTAGAATTTGAGGACTACTGTTTTAGACTGATTATGAGAAAATGAACAAATTTAAAGACTAAATTCATGGACAGTGTTGCCCAGGATGACTTTATGGGGATATAGGTAGAGTTTCACATTCATACCTCTTCATAACCGTATCTACAATGAAATACAGTTCTTTTGAATTTATTCCTTTACAAAGTCAGTCTTCTTTCATTTTCAATAGAGCAGCTCAATGTTTTGTCTCTTGATGCAATCCTAAAGTTTCACAGTGAGTTCTTCTATGTTGACAGTGTTGATTGAACTGTAGATACGAAGATATTTGTTATTTCTTTCTCACAGATTTAATGAATAAAAAATATTTTTAAGATACACTTTATTTTAATGCTGTCACTGCACAGCTTATCTTATCTACATGCAAACAAAATCATGTCCACACACCACACCATTATGTGTTTAGTCAGGGTCATGATGTCTAATCTGCTTAAAATTCTCTCCCACAGGACCTCTTTATGACCCCTCGCAGTGAACAAATAATACACTGATTTTGATTTGTGTTCCCTCCACTACCCTACACCTCCTACAGGGATATAGGGAAAAGGTCTTACAGTGTTAGCCACATTTTATCCTTTATGGAAGAGCCCTGTCTTGGTAACCAAACACAGCAAAGCTATTATGTTCACAGCAGAGGTTCCTATAACTCAGCGTTGCTGGACACATGGAGGTTTAAGCACCAGCCTATGATGGGCATTCTACTGTTAGGCCTCAGTGATGGAAAGAGCAACTTGGGAGAAAGAGAGATTGAGAGAGAGAGAGAGAGAGTGAGAGAGAGAGAGAGAGAGAGAGAGAGAGAGAGAGAGTGAGAGAGAGACTCTTTGTCACTGGTGAAGCAGGAGATAGACACAGGCTCCAGTGATTCTGCTAAAAGCAGCTTGCAGCATTGGCATGGTCCAGGGTAAAGTGGGCCCTTGGTACGGATCATAAAATCAAACTGATAATCATGTTTTTAAACCAAAATCAACAGGGAGTAAACCGGAACTACCAACCCAAAACTTTTGAGGTTCCTCACGTCAAGCCTAATAAAGCCTGCCACTCACAACAGCAAATTGGGCCACATTCATGTGCCATGTCCTGTGTGTGCCGTATTCACCAGCTCTCCCCAAAACTCCTTGATATCATTATACTTAACCTCCACTTCCCCCCTCTTACATGTCTACAATAGCTGAGGCCACTCCAGGCTCCTTTGAGCGTAGGATGGGGGCTGAATGGAGCACCACCCGTGAACTAATCCATTCTGCTGCCTGCAAGGACAAAAACAACCCCACTACCAACATAACCGGGATTAACTTTATTGGAGACTCACGGCAAGGGTGTGTGTTTTGATCTGGCTCTTGGATGATACCAATGTTTACAATTAACAATGTCTACAATTTGTGTAAACACAGAATACAACACAGGACTACCTAAAAGGACAAACACGTTGCCCCTAAAAGTTAACAAAGTCTATTTTCATTTGAACGAGATCAATTAAAAAGATAACTGATGACGATAGGCCTGCTCAGGCTTTCGGTTCGATAGTTAGTTGATAATCTGTCAGAATTTCAGAGTTTAAGAAAAAATCCACTTGCTCCGCTGTCATTATCTGAAACAAAGCAGCTCCAATCAGACTCTTTATCCCGCTATCTCTGAGTAACAAGTCTTTGGTCTTACCTGTGAAGAGCAGGAGGGGCAGGAAGAGGCCAAACGGCGTCAGTAGTGAAGGAATGTCTGTCAATCCCTCGCCTAGAGAGGAGGTCTTCCTCTCCATCTTCATCTTGTGTCCCAGGCTGAGTCTTTCTCCCACCCAGTGAGCATGGTTTATCCACCCTGGACACGTCTCTATGGCTGAGCACTAAACACTCTCTCCACTGCCTGCCTGGCTGCCACACTGGCCTCTGCCTGGCCACACTGAGCCCCACTCTCCTCACAGCACCCCAGTCAGAGCCAACAACAGCCAACTGTGTGTGTCTGTGTGTGTATGTGTTCATGTGAGACAGAGACATAGTGTAGATGAGCTCTTTTCTTCTACTTCACATTGCCCTTTCAGGACAGGAGCCCAGAGAAGAGAAATACATGTTTGTTTTAGGTAAAACTATTTATCTTAAAGCCACTGTTACTGTGTAAAGCTCCATACAAACAAATGAAATGGCTTTTTTTATTTGAGTTATTTTGCTATGTTTAAGCAAGCCATAGCAGAGTTAAATACAATATTGAATTGAGTTGCTTTGCTGGAATTCCTGCTGGGAAGAACTACTTCAACCAAAACAGCGGCTCTGAAAGGAACCCACTTAAAGAATTTAAATGAATGAACTTGAAAAACAACCAACTTCCCCCTTTTTAACCCATTTTCCCCTCTTCGTGCAAAACCTCTCAATAGCCTCACAATAAACTCACAATTTATCACTTGGCAAACAGCCCTACAGCTGACACTAGCTCTCTCTCTCTCTCTCTCACACACACACACACACACACACACACACACACACAGACACAATTGTTACAATACCTGTCTATGTCTGTGGTTCCTAGTTTGTCCTCTTGGTGGCGTAGAAGGTACATGAAGCGACTCCAGTGAGGGTGGAGGTGATAGCAGTGATACTGTTTGCCATGTTGCGACATGGAAGTTACACACTTTTGTTGTTGTTGTTTTTTCCATCTCCTATCCTATAAATATTCAATAGACATGTTTCTCTCCGGCACTACAAGAGGATTAGAGACGTGTTAGTCTGAATGCTGCATTCGACAACATGCCATGTGTATACTGCACAGCATGATCCATCACTGTGTGTTTCAGAGATCAAGACACGTCAGCCTGTATCTATATAGCGGTGAGTTGCATCATGAGTTAATTCTCACATTTGGCAATAGGGTCTATTTTGTTAGACGACAAAGGGAGGTTGTATGCAATGAAAGGCAGCCAGGTTCTTAGGAAGCTGCAGGAATGTGGGAACAGCTGCTGTCATCGCTCAGCTTCGCCACCGCTCTCCTAGTGTTCCAGTATAATTCAGACTCCTCTGTAGTTGGCCATCAAAGCCGAACCTCTCCCCTCCGCCTCTGCCCCCTCACTGCCCTGGGTAAAAGCACCACCTCCCCTCTCCCTCTCATCTTCTAACAGACCCTAAATCAAGGGGAACACTTCCCAGTCAATAGAGGAAGAAAGAGAGAGCGGAGAAGGGGCCTCTGTGTTTGAGCCTGTATGTGTGCATGTGTTAGGGTGAGAGAAACCGTTGTCACGTTTAGTACACAACCAGCATCTGCCAGTATCATTCTGTGTGACTCAGACACAGTCGGTGCAAATGTATCTAGATGGACTCAATGAACTCAATGTGCCACAATTGTGTTACAGAAATCATACCTTCTGAATGGGATTCCTGGATTATTTTGTACTGGCTAACTAATGGTGACTAGTAACACAGTGGTTATGCAGTTGCAGTGATCAGGATTACTCGTTTTCACTCTCTCATAACTGACAATCTGTGTAACCTAATTAGGATAAAATATACTGGATCTATCTCCGATCCTGAGATGGTGAGGCCACAGACACGACCACTGGAGACCAGATAGCTGCGCCCCCTGCTGTTTGTGCTGGTTCATATCTACCTCTAATTACCACCCAAGAGAGTAGAGATATCTGTTCCCACTGACAAGTTGTCTGAGAAAGAGAGGGAGCCTACCAACCGGATCACTCAGATGATCATTACCTCCTAAAATAGTCCACATTCAACTCGACAAGTTGTAAAATTAGGTGACAGAGCTATTTTACTTTGCTTCGCTATAGTAACTTTAAGGCTACCATCTGTTGTACGAACAGTAACACATTGTTCACGTGGGATTCACATAAGGCTCTAGACACGAGCTAACATGAATTTCAGACCCTTTTTTGAAGATCCGTCTTTCCATCACTCTCAGAATTCAATTTACAGCATTAAGTGGGTGTTGTGCTATGTTTGGAGGTGTGCAGAATATGGATTGTTCACCCACAGTCATTAAAGAGACAGGAGAACATGGCCACGGCTCCTCAGGGACTGAGTAGGAGAGAGAGAGCAAGAGAAAGAATAGGTTCATATGAGGTCCACAGACGATGTTTATGGGACCATGCTGGAGGAGGAGTGTCAGGTTGAGAAAGAACTGTCTTGCACGTTGCAATACCATGGAGACTCATGTTGGTTCAAATGTCCAAACTCCACCAGCTGGTGACACAACGAGGTACTTGTGTGGGTGTGTGTGTGTGTGTGTGTGTGTGTGTATGCGTGTGTATGCATGTGTGTGCGCACACGCAGGTGAGTGAGAATGTGACTGTATGACTGTAAATGATGAGGCACATTTGACAATAAATGACTTGAACTTGAATGATTGACGGTGTGTGTGGGATCTGCACATGAAAGGAAGAGTTGCGGTTTTGCTCTGTGCAAATGCATCTGTGCAGTTTGTGCAGTGTGGTGTGCTACGGCTCAGATGTGTGTGGGTGGGCTGAGTGGGAGAACTGGAAGACTGAAGATGGTCTAGCTTATTTCTCATGAACCACACAAGATTGCCATAGCAAATAAAGGACAAGTCGTGTTGTTATTTTTTGATATACAGAGAATCCTCATGCAGTAAAGGTATGGATTGCAAAGTATCATACGTGCATCGATCATAAGGTTGATTGTAAAAGATAATGAACATGTTGATACCTTGATGATACCAAAAACATTCTGTAACTGAGACTTCCACTGCATGCATACAGGCTCTGCAACCACATACCATCAGATTACTTGTGTGACCACTTGGTCATCATCTCTGATTGATGATCAATATTGATTGACTTGTCTAGTGTAACAAGAAGTTGTAAAAATCCACACTTTTCTGTTTATGAGTTATTCCTGAGCTTTCCTGTGTTGTGAGCCAGATACACGGGAGACAAAACACCATTTGTTTCAGCTTCACGGAGACCTGCTCTCTCCAATTAGTGGCTGCGCTTATGTTGCAGTGACGGAGTAGAAATGAGCAGCTTTGGCTGATGGGCATATATTTGTCACGTTGCTTTTAGAAACAATCTCTACCTCTGATCTATTGCATGAGGGAGTGACATAGTTTATATACATTTCATTACATAAATGAGTTATGGCATTAAGAAAATACTGAGAAACATATAATGACTGGTTGGTGATCTATGGAGCAGGGAAGAAATTTAATCATCAGTCTGTATGGTGTTCATTAGTGTTGAACTCCTGCTGAACGCTATTTTCAGTCCTAGTAATCACTAACAGCACTACTGAAGAAAACTATTTGTTTACCACACAGCTCCCAGATAAATTAGTGGGTTACAGGTAAAGTCAAATCTACAGTTTGATATTATCGCTGTAGAAACCAAGCAGTATTAGAAATTATACAAGTTTAAATCAGACATTTAACAGTATGTTATGGATTTATTTTTGTAGTGCCATGATTCTACAGCAAGGTACAGCAAAGTTTCATTCAATCGGTTTTCAAGCATGAAAGCTCTGCAAAGTCTCTAGACAATGACAATGGAATTTCATAATCCTGATTTAAAATATGTGAAACCAGTCAAACCCATCAACACAAGAACAGAGCATATTAAGTATATTTCTTATAACATAAGCTGTACCAAAAGCATCTGAAAAAAAGTGTAATTACTGCATGCTTGATGTTCTGGAAGATCAGATTTATAGAAAATGCTTGAGAAGGTGAAAAGAGAAATCATTTATCATATATGATCAAAAAGATAATCGAGGCAAATACAATCTAAATTAAATAACTTAAGCTGGAATAGATAAGATAGAACACACATAGCTACCTCTGTTTTGATGTTTTTGATGTTTTGATCTTTTTTTGTGAGCGAGCAAATTAGTATAGGTAATAGTCAAGACACAAGCACTTAAAACAATGCAAAAAAAACAAAACAATCAAGCCATTAGTTACGCAAAGTCTACTCATGATGCATATAAGATTTGTACACGGATGGTAAGAACTGATCCATTCAAAATAAACCCTGTTTAGCATTTAGAGGACATTCATTTTCACATTCACAGATCATCGTCTAAAAACTAGCACACTACCAGAAGTTTCACAAGTACATGCAGTGAGTTGCAAATTCTGGGTCAAAGACATCCATACTGATGAGACTGCTGGGGAAGCAGAGGAGTGTTAGAGTTCACAAAATTCACATAACACACCCTCAAATCTGTCTGTTAGTTAATTTTCTACTGCTAATTTGTGTTACAAAGAAAGTTACTCCTGGGGTAAAAAGGCGTGCCTGAAAGCCAGCCCAGCCAGCCTATGTGAGCCATCTCTCGCTACCTTGCCTTCCCTCGTTCTCTCCATCCAGGTCGGGGCAGGGGTATCACTGTTCTGGTATAGATGTGTCGTCTCTTTCTACTGCCCCCGATCCTCCTGTCTCTGAAAACAGAAGCAGGAAAGCTATGATTAAGCACTGCAGACCCTGGAAGAGACATTCACTGCACACACTCCTGTCTTAAAGGCTAAATGCTCCAATACGTGGTCCCAAAAGATAAGGATTCTAAACTCAATTAGTGGGGTGTTTTATTGTGAAACACTGAATAAAAACAGATGTGTTGTATGATGCAAAAGTAGCCACATAAATAGAATTCAGTTTCTAACCATTTAAGTGTTCAATGATGCTGAGTATTTAATTTCTTGTCATAGGTGATGGCTGATATAACTGATAATGAGTTAAAAAAAAACCCACTTCTTTGGTCTGTTGTGAAAAGGGGGTCTCCCCCGGTGGGAGGAGCTTGGGCTGCGCTGTTCCTGCCCGACAGGTCCATTAATTCTGCTTGGCCCTCAGAGGCATATATCTAATGCACCTGGAGTTATAAATACATCTCCTACATAAGGATGGAAGGCAACCAGCAACTGGGTTAGGGAGAATCAGCCAAAGTAGATCCCTGCTGTCGTCCGCATCCTCCAAGACAATAATGCTTTGTCTTACAGGAAAATGTGAACTTCAAGGCCTGAGAATCTAATTCCCTCACTTCTCTTCTCAAAAGAACCTTCCCTGGGTCAGAGTATCAGATTAAAAACTTGGTTTAGGTAGAGATCTAATGGGAAAATTAGTTCTATGTAGGAGTGGCTAGTTTGTTTTCTTTGAACATTGTGATCTGCAGTGATGTTTGGTTTTGATTTGTACAATTATGATAAAAAGCTAACTACAATAATCAAACTCAGATTGTAGACTTCTCAAGTAATTGGCAACCAATACAAAACTGTCAAATGTTGATTAACAGGAATCAAGACTTTATATAGGAATTTGCTAGGATTAAGTATTAGTATAATTGTTTTTATTACCACTGATAAATGCACTCTAAAAATACGCCTTGTTGATTTTCTCTATAGTTGTATAATAAAAAAGGAAAACGTCTTAAGTTGTGTAAGTGTAACACGTAAAGCACTGACGTCTTCCGTCTGTTGACATCTCTGACATCTCTCCTCACTATTGATTTGACAGCACATCTACCAGCAGATGCATTAATAACCACTTGAAGTGAAGAATTGTATCAATTATCTGTTGCCAGGGCCCCTATGAGGTAATTAAAGGAGTCAGTCAGAATGTAGTGAATTAATCACACTTGGGATAACTCATGAGGGGGCTCTAATAGGTGTATTTAATTATGTATAGCTTTTAAACTGTTATTTCCACTATGTTAAATGGGACATTCACGCGTGTTCCTGCATTATGCTACAGTGTTAGGCTGTCGTTACAGTCATTACATTCTCCCAGTCATGTGACTCTCTCAAACTAAGCCACCTTGTGCCATGCCATTACCTATATCTATGGCTAACATAATGTTGCCTGGTTACGGTATATGTAGTCTCACAAGCTGCTGTTGAAATGATAGAGAAATGAGAGGCCTTATATCCTTTAGCTATACCCCTTGGTTACCTGTCTTACATCACCCTAGTTATGGTAAAAAACTATACAATGAAACTTATTTACTTACCTTACCTCACCTACTGTAGCTATGGAGCTTGATAAGAGGCTTTTACCAACCTTATGGTCACTAGCCATAATGCCCTTTTTAGTGGCATTATATACACTAGCGTTATCCCTTATCCCTCTACACCACTGACCTGTGTCCCCCTGGCTGCCGTTGAGCGCCTCCCCAGTGCTGCTCACCTCCTCCCCTTCTGCTTTGTCCTCCGGCTTCATCTTCTTGCGGGTCATGTGGCCACGGAAGCCAGCCTGGATCTTGGCAGCAGCCTTGTTGGCCTCGGGGTCATCCAGGGGTATGTCCATGATATCCTCCTCCTCTTGGGGCCGGCTGCACTCTTCCTGCTGAGAGCACCAGAAAGTACAGGTTCATCACAGTAGAATAGTACAACATATGATCATATCAGGATTATTTACAGATTACACACATGAAAACATGTCTGAGTCAACCAGATCTGTAATACATTAGCATTGTCTTCTATAGTTTCTCGATGTAAAGAAGTCTGCTTGATTAAAAATATAACATGAACAGACACTAGTACCATAAGCAAGTTGACGAAGTGAAAAAGATTGCTACGTTTGAAAATCTATTCATGGTTAGGTTCATGGTTTCAATGAAGCTGATGGTAGGACTAAAATAAGGGTTAGGTTTAAAATCATGTGAAGGGAGAAACATCTTGCCCCGCGACTTGGCCAGAAAAAGATGACCCAGCAAAAATGGTGCTGCAGTCAACACCAGCAGCTTCTTCAGTCGTTGAAAGGACAGTATACACTGTCCCAGAGGATGCATGGGGTGGGTGTAAGACTTTCTGGCATGTCATAAAGTGGCAGTGGAATAGTACCGAGGCTGTCAACGAGTTATGTAAACACCAATCCAAATTCTGTGGTGAACACGTATCAGCTACACCCGTTGCATTGCTTATAGAAACAGATTGACATTTCACACAAAGGCAGCCCACAGAATGAGCCCACTGTCATCCCACTACCTTGGTGAAGCAGTGCATCTTGTCTCCAGTGAAACCCCTCCAGTGTGGGAGTGTGACCACCCACCTGTTCAGCTAGCATTCATTAGCCTCTCTGTCTGACTGCTCAGTGAGCTGCCAGAATCCACTTCTCTTACAGCAGTAGAGAGGAGGGTTATTGGACTGGATTGTGCTGGCTATACACCTTTTCAGTTCCTTTTTTGTGTTTATTGCTTCAGGGTTCAGGCTTGATCTGACATTAACCACACATGGATTTTAAATGCGCTGATGTAAATTGTCTGCAATTGTCCTCTTTATACAAAAATAGCCTGACAGCTGTTTTAAAGAATAAAATGTGTGTTCCCTTGTTACAGATTCATAAAGTATTTATGAATCATAAATAATCAAATAGTTTGCATAATACATCTTACATTATCTTTACCATTGTCGACTGAAGATGAACAAAATGAGCAAAAGGAACAAAAAACACAACAGTATGGCAGTTTGAACCAAACTGCCAACACATACGATAACTAACTAACTGCATCTGCACTTTGTCTAGCAAACTGGTTACTGGTTAAAAATGCAAAAATGTATTCTATTAAGAAAGTTAATCTGAAGCTTTTACTTACATTGTGACAATCCATGGTTTACTATCAGAGACTTCAGTCTTCAGATGAGCTGACCTAGTATGCCTTGTGCCTAAATTTCTATGTTGACCAAGAAAGCTCTCTTACATGAGTCTCAAGTACAATACAGATGCCTCACTGGCTCCTACTAACATTCACTGTATGCTCACTAACACCCGCTCACTAACAGTGTGTGAGAGAGAGAGAGAGAGGGAGAGAGAGAAAGAGAGAGAGAGAGAGACATACAGTCAGAGAGTGAGAGTGAGGAAGGGAGGGAGGGAAAGAGAGACCTCCTACAAACATGACACCATGTGCTCCATCTTTTGAGGCTCATTAAGGTTGCTAACCTACTGTGTTCACATTAATGACACACACATACCTCATCTCATCATATACCTAGAAAAGTAAGTGAAATAGGCTGAGTACTTAAACTATTTATATGATTTACAGTTTGATAGTTTTACCACAGGTAAAGTTGATGGAACTGTTGAGTAACAAACAATGACCGTCACATTCAGTGAGCATTGTCACAACAATAAACTCAATGGAAAAAGACAGATGACCAAAGTAGAGATATTACCTCAATGCCATATGGTAAAAAAAACAACAATTGCTGATGTTCAAGTTCTATTGATGCTGTGGAAAGAAATCAGTGTAAGCATCTTGGAGTGTTTTACACTAGGAGGTGTTATAAATTGATTAGAGGCAGTGAGCTAACAGCCCTCTCCATCCCTCTGATCCCAGCTGGTATGGCCGCCCACACGCCTCTCCCAGCCTCAGAGACAAGACGGAGAGGAGAGAAACAGAAAACATATCCATTTATCTGAGTTATATCTCTGACATTAACGCTCCCCGCCCGGACCATTAAAACAACATGTTAGCTGTCCCCTAAAAATGGCTTGGGTCACGCCTGGTTTCACCAAGCTGACTTGCTATATCTATCAAGGCATTGTTTTGCTTATTTTTCAGATTGATAACCACTATGCAAGCAACTTTACTGTAATCAATCACAATGTAGTTAGTCTGTATGAGTGCAATAATTAGTGTGTCTCACACTGTCATCATCCACTTTAGACCAAGGTAAAAATCTTTTCAACAGAAGGAAACCTTATGAAGGGTAAGGTAGAGGGTGCAAAAATGTACATAACTTGACATCTGAGATCCTGCAGCTAAGTCACTGTTAGAATAGATGGCCTACATACTGTATAGTTCGGTGGCAGTTCTGTGTCAGCTGAAAAAAATCTGCCAGTGCGCAACTGTATATAAAATGATCGTTTAAAAATACAAAAAGTATTGTAGTTTTATCTGTCAGTCAGTTACCTACCATTATAGGTAGATTACTGATGCAAATGGTGCCTAGCAACTATCAGCATCAGCATCTCCCATTAATTCCATGACGACACCAAGAGAGAGTAGGATGGTGAGGGGTTACCATGGTAACATTCTTAATACCTATTCCTCCACTCCCTCCCTCTGTGTTTGGAGGGAGTTGGTCCAGACAAATCAGACGGGCTAACTGTGACAGCAGCAAAACTCTTAAAGGCCTAACTCACAAGACAAATTGTTCAATCCTTCTTTTATGATGATGGATTAGTGGAGCAAGTTTCAATCTGTGGAAGCTGTGATGGCTCCCAAGACAATATAGGAATTGGCACTAACAAAACAATAGTATTACAGTGGTAGTTTATGACCGTACAGCAGAGTAAAGGCCTCAAACTAATGCACCGATCACGTTGAACTTTGACATTGAAACAATAGCTTCTGTACTTTTTGGTGAAGACAATTTTGGTTATGTTCCTTTGGATGACATTCAGAATTTACCAGAGCATAGGTCTATACGTCATCTAGGAAATGAACTATTTTGGGGAGATTTTCAATCACCTGCCTCTGGAGAGTCTAGTGGAGAAAAAAAGAGAGGTACACTGTTGATCAGACTCGTCCTTGAAGGGTTTATTTATATAGGCTACCTGAGAAAGAAATGGGAGCACAGCACACTGCAGCCAAGCAAAAGACACCTCTGTCTGAAACTATGAACATTCATCCTTAGCCTGTTGATTAATGTGCAGGTTCTTTTTTTATACGACAAGTTGCTACAGCATCCATTGTGGTCATGTCATTCAAGTAGTTCTGGCCATGAGGGGTAAACAGTCTGAAATGCTACATTGCTTAAGTTACAATTGCAAAGATGGTAACTGGCATTAGGGCCAACATATTGTCTTAGTGCAAAGTTATTGATAATTTCTGGACATGTAAACAGGTGTTGTAGAGTACACTCTAAAAGGGGTCACTGATCTTCAGTATTCTATATTGAGAAGAAACATTGAACAGTTACCTTATCATCCCTCTTGCCTTCAGGCTCTGCGGTGTCCTTTTCAGACCCAAGTGGCCTGTGCTCTTCTAGGTTGTCGTCATCCGTCTGGTCTGCACTCTGAGTGGGGCCGACACTGCCCTCTTCACACGCTGCTTCAATCTTTCCTTGTCCCTCGGACTCAATCGTCCCTTCTTCTAGAAGCTCCTCTGCTTTGGAGACCGGTTGCTTTGATTTGACCTCTATTTCTTCCGCTGTATCCTCTAGCTGTAGTTTTACGGGTGTTTTCTCCCTCTCTTCACTCTCGTCTGGTAGAATCTCTGCACTTTCCTCTACAGTTTCACTCTCTGCTTCCTTTTCTGGCATAGATACATTTGAGTGGTTTGCATGCAATAAACTAGTTTCCTCACAACCATCATCAATTTCCTGAGATAATTTCTCCTCCAACTCACGGAAACCTTGTTTTTCTATGTCTTCTCCACCCATAGCTATCGTCTCATCATCTTTGATGTCAGGGTCATTTGTCTCATACTTTGTTTTCTCCATTTCAGAATACTCAATCTGGTGAGATTCGCTTTCACTTATTTCCTTATCTTGATCTTCGCTATCATGATCAGTTTCATCCTCTAGGTTCTCTCCCTCTGCCTGAGTGGTGGGATGATGTGATGAGCTGATGTTTTTCACACTTTCTCCCCTCTCGTCATCATCACTATCATTTGAATTACAGTCAATGGTGTCCACCGTCTCCATTACTGTATCATCAGCCTCCTGCTGACTTGTTTTGTCCCCTTCAGTCTGAACATCATTCTCTACTACCTCCATTTCAGGCTCATCGTGGTCTTGTGTACTATGTATATTATTATCAGTCTCTACCTCAGTAAACTCCTCAGACTCTTCATGTCGTTGCGTCTCTAATACCTCAGTTTCTGATGATTCTACTAAACCTGCCTCCACTGACTGTTTCTCCCCAATCTCAGTAACCTCAGGCACATCCTCAAAACTAATCTCAACCAAAGCCTCATCTTTTGGTGCTGCATCACTGTCTAAAACGTCCTCTGTCTGAGGCATTTGTTCTAGGGCATTCTCTGTAGTGGCTAAAATTTCATGTGTTTCCCCAGAGCCAGGCTTGGTTTCTATTCCTTCGCCTTCCACTGTTTCCTCTGCCTGATCGTCCAATTCTTGTAGATTAGCTTCAGGGGCTTCAGTTTGAGACAGTGGTGCTTTTACAATGGTTTCTTCCATCTGAGATATTGAGCTTTCCTGTTGAGCGGTATGTACATCACTGGGGTCATCAGCAACTGTGGCCCCTTCCACTGTTGCATCTGTTCTTCCAAGCTCTTCAGCACACACATTCACATCCGCTAGCCCAGAATATGGAAACTCTTCCACTGGTTCTTCAAATTCAGCACTTTGTTCTTCTCCTGCTGACTCTCTAATCTCCTCATTTCCATCTTTAGTTTCTTGTTTTTGATATATTTGACCTCCCCTATCTTCTATCTTTTCCAACTCTTCACTACACACATCTACATTTGAATTCCCACTGAATGCTGTCAAGTCAGTGGGCGCTAATTCAGACTGACATATATCTTTGTCTAGAGAAGATCTGCTGTCATTTTCATTAGCTGCCGTGTCAACTTGATCAGGTATAGTAATTGTTGGGTCTTTCTCCTCTTCTGTTCCGCTCAGTTCATCTGACCTTACACCTGTAACTGGGAGTCTGCTGTCTGATTCTTGTGAGAGCTCCATCTCCATTGAAATCACATCTTTCTCAGTCTTTCTCAGTCTGTTGTCTTTTTCTTCTTCTCCTTTATTTTCAGTTGCATGAACCTCTTCAGAGACATTAGGGTCTACAGTGGAGGCCTGTACTGGATGGCTGGATTCATCTTCAGTTTGGGACTCAGATGAATTTTCTCTAAAAGTTACGAGTCAAAAGTGATCAATGTCAGAAGAAAAAAGTCCTCCAACATTCAAAATTGTATGTGATAATCTGTGTGAGGTTTCTTCAAAATACTTAACATGGTACAAGGTCATAATGCCTCTTGACTTGTGACTTCCTCACTCCAGTTAAAGTCCTGTCTGTTTCATCTCACCATTAATAACCTGTCAGTGCTTTTAACTTCATGCATTATTAACAGTAATATTGTGCACTTGTTTACCTCACATGATATATAAATAATTTTCTTCTCCATTTTCCCACATCAGGAGAAATACCAAAAATAAATGTCTACAGAATACCTCATGTAAAATGACTCCAGGTGTAAACCAATATGTATTAATCATGAAACAATACAGAACACTAGCCGCATTTTATTTTCATCTCTACTTTCTTTTCACTTTCCTCTCCCTTTCCCTCAACTTCATCTTCCCTCTCTGCCGTTGACGGTGCATAAGGTAAGACTCACTCAGAACTGGTGGTCACCTCTGGTGCAGGTTCTTTTGCTGGACTGGCCTGTTTGAAATGAAAGCAATATGCTATGATGAAATGGTAAACTAATTAATATCACAGGCTATTTATGAACATAGGAAGAGGATTTATAGCTATGATTATAGTAGTCGGCTATGTTTATTACAGCATTAAATAGAATTGGCTATATAGGTTGATTTAATACCCAAACATAGAGTATGATCATTCTACATAAAACCAATTAATGAATTAGGATTAGGCTAATGTTAGTTGTAGTGAAATGTAAACTAGCCTTGAATGCATGGTTGTTGTAGAATCTATCTTCGAGTTTGGCAGCCCACTCAGCAGGGTCCATACCACTCTCTATGGGCAAAGAAAAAACAAAAACAAAATGATTGAAGTCGCTGCCACATCGTTTAGTAGTATACCACATATATAAGTTTAAATTACCTTCTCTTTCTTTGAGAAGGCCATTAAAGTAAAGTGCAGCGTAGGCAGGGATGTCTTGAGGCTGGTTTCTCAGGACTTCTCTGGCCAACCCCTCCAGGATGGTGGCAAATCCACGCGGCACCCGGAGGCGAATGTTGGAGAAAGGCACTGCCATCTTTTCCTGAGTATTTGTATAACGTTAGCCCTTAATGACAGTTACAGTGTCAAAGGACTTCACAAACATTATGTAAACAATAACTGACGACACACGACAGCCCCTTTAGACTCTCACTGAGGACAAGGAAAACTCCCATGAAAACCTACTGCAGTGAGTGACATTTGACCAAAATAAGCCGTGTGTTTTTATTTACTTTTTTTCTTAATGTCGGGGGTGTGTTGAAAGTGTTAGCTAACATACAGCGACGTGCTAAAACCATTGAACTTCAACTAACAGAGAGCGACGTAAGTTCGCTGTATAACTGTTAGGCTATTACGATACATTCAAATGTATATAATGTTTATACTGGCATGATTTCAAACTGAGAAGTCGCCTACTTAACTACCTACTTACACTTTCTACGTACCTTTACTTTTTTAATATAAACAAAAGCATCCACTGAGACTCTCATCAGCAACACAACTTTTGTTGATATTTGTTTCTACGCAACGAGTCTTTTCTTCTACGGACGCTGGCAAGGCTCAAACTCATTAAGGCGCAAAAAAAACAAACAGCCAAGGTAAAAACAAGCCCTTTATTTGGTGAAAATACAACGACAAAAAGGAAAAACACGCTTTCATGACATTGTAATACTGTTTCATATTACATAAGACACATTTTCTGTTTTGTAACACAAAGCATTTAATAGCAAAAGTCTAAACAAAAAGTCTAAAAAAAAGTCTCCCCTGCTAGAACCACCTTCAGTTAGGCATATGTGATGACTGCATATTCAGAGTTGGTGCTCATCTTGCGGTTGACCTCTCTGGGCTGGTGGACGCACAGCCTGTCAGCTGAACGTGAGGGCTGCAGGTGAGACCTTGGAATATTGCTGAGGCTTGATTCATCTCTCCACTGCTGGAAAGGAAAAAGAGTCATATAGGTAGGATGTAGCGATTTAATTGTTTGAGGCTACTGCCATAGTGTAGTGTCTTTTATGGACCATAAGCAACCAAATAATAATTGATAACTAAACTGTAAGAGACATCTGGCATTTTTGTGCAGTGCTGGATCTGCTCGCTGCAAAGTTCTTCTCATCGAACAGAAAATAATAGGCTGTCTTTTCATCTTGGAACTCAATAAGATGAAAGTGATTAATGGATACATGCCCCATGGTGAATTTGCAGTCTGGTCCCTCACCTCTCTTTGATCTCCTGGAGTCAAGTAGCAGATCTGAGTGAGCTCTGGCGTACTGGCACCTCTGACAGTGATCATGATGTCAGCATATGGAACCTCAGTGTCACTCTGGTTATCTGGGTCAAATGAAAAGAAAATGAAATCATCAGTCAGTCAGTGAGTCTATCAAGTGTGCTGATACTATTAATCCAGGGTAGAGTATTTTTACCTGGTGTAGGAATTCTCACTGTCACTCTTTCACACTGTGTTGACAATGACCCTGGGGATTACCAAACATTTGAATGACATGACTGCACGTAGAGACTAAAATCCTTGCATTACTTTCAAAGTAATATTATCCTTGTAAAATGTTACCCTTAGCTGGTGAGAAGACAGCGGAGGAAGCTGTTGGTGAGCTGAAAGGGTGATGGATAAATTTTTTATCCAATTAAAAAGTTTAGATATACTTGCAGATAAGTATATTTTTGCTAAAACATGGCTGGGGTATTGAATGCTGTTTTTAGCATTCAAGTATTAATTATTATCAATTATTTTCACTTACCCTGGAATGGAAACAACAGACTCCCCTGTAATGCACATCACATGATTAACATGATGAAATACTGACTATGTTGCCTGTATTTATTATTCTGAAATTTGAATGAACTTTGTGAGTGTCATTTTATAGTGTTATATTTTGTAATCACCTTTACCATTCCAGTTCTGCCTATTCCGGTTCATACACAGGTAAACAGCCAATGCTGCCAGCACAATGGCCACAGTTACAGTAACTGTTGCCAACACCTTGATTCCAGTAAACTCCCCTGTTATCATGGCAACAACAGCATCAGCATGGATTGCAACTCATAGCTTTTTTTAATCTGCTACATAAATGTATTCATACAGTATATCTATTTTCATATGTTCATATATTTCATATCATTTTGTCTCACCTCCTGAATCGTCTGCCTGAGCTGGGAGAGATGCTGAGAAATGTAGAACATAACATGTCAGACATTTGGATGCATTTTGTTGTACGTAGGGTCTGTTTCATACTTACCAGTTACAGTCTCAGTCTTAGAGTTAACCGTGCAGTCCGGGGCACTTGGATGAGCTGGAAAAGCAGTTTCCATACAAATTAACTGATCTACCTCTGACTTTGTAATATTGTCATCTTCAGGAATTGAAAAAGATAAGACATACAGCACACAATAGGTTTCATACCATAGTCTCTCTACCTTGAAAATGTAGTGACACAATACGCTCTGTTTTTTGTGTGAGTTGTGGGTGCTCTTTGTCTTCTGTGTTGCAAGAGTAATTATACTTCAGGTCTTCCATGGACACATTTGATAGATGAAAAGACACAGTGCAGAAGCTGCTATGGGTGACACTCCCTAGACAGACAGAGTCATCTGACGCTTTGATCCAACAGCCACGGACAAATCCACTGGAGCAGTTGTAGGTGCAGTTCAATGTAATAGAGTCCCCTAATGCTACAGTCAGGATATGAAAGGGCCTCTCCATATCCACACAGGTTACCAAATCTGCAACATAAAGAATTAAAGAATACTTAAATTACAGAAAGGACAGAGTGTTACATGAAATTCAGTGCATGTTTTGTAAAAATATACATGTCAATGCTAACGCAATTCCAGTTCTGTCATCAACACTGATGCTGAAGTCCATATAGACAAGAATATGTATACTTTACCTTGAGTCGCCCAAAGAATGAGCAATGTAAGGTGGATTGAGACTGTCATCATTGCTTACAGGTTGTCTGATTCCTGCTCTTTAAATAATGCAGTCATATATCGTTTGCTAATGCGTTTTGGTAACACCTGCACTTACGTACTGATAGATACTGAAATAGCTACATATTATGTACCCACCCTTGGTTAAGAGCACAGGAAGTGGTGTTCAGCAGGATGCAATGTTGGGGTAAAGAAGGGTTCTTAACTTTCCATACATTACAACTGACTTCTTGCAAGGGAAAGATCTGTTGGGCATGTGAAGGAAAAATATATTCTTGAATATATTCTTATCTATGATACACCAACTTGTTTCTGCAAAATAAATAAATTATGCTTTGTACTGCAAAGAATGCATTTGCACCTGGCTTGATAGAAAGAGATAGATGATAGTGTGGTTTGCACGTGCATAACTGCAGATGCACACATGCACCTCACCCACTCCTGGAGGAAAGAGACACAGGAAGCACCCTACATTTCCTCCATAATAGAAGACATTATCTTGAAATGATCCATTATCCAAAATCTGTGATAAAGCATTCAACATTAGCCTGTCTTTCAGTTTGTTTTATTTTGCAAAGCTGTTTGGTGTTTGGTCTCTTTTCTGTGTATTGTTTTTCCTCTTCATAACCTCAAAATGAGTAGGTAACATAAATAATTAAACTTATCCATTAACAGAGAGAATATCTAGGTTAGCTTTAGCACATACTCATGAATTATGAAAGTGCAAGATACAGTTACTGAAGAACATCATTGCATGCCATTGTCAGATGGAGCAATCACCTGAGAATCAGATTTCACGCTCACGTTACACTTTCAGTGACTGAGGCCCTCTCACTTTCAAGCCTCGCAACACACAATCTCATAGGCTCAGACCAAACAGTCTCGGAGGGAACTATATAAATATCTGGATCAGCGTGGAGTTGATTAGACATGCTGTAATAATGTGCTCATGGAAAATGATGCATCTTTTCTGTGTTTCAGTTTCTTGGATTTGTCTGCTGCTGACACAATCTGCCCTCACCTCAGGTAAGGGCGCTGACTGGTTTAAGTTATGTAGTATTTTATGTTCATGTACGAATCATGAAAGGAAAACAAAACCTCCATGACAAGATATGGCAGACTTTAACATTCTGCCTGACATTTATTTATCAACATAAGAATCATTTGAAGGGAGTGCAGACCTTCCCTTCGGTGAAGAAACCGACCTTCGCCAGTGTCCAGAAGGGACGTACGTCTCCTATCAGCTTTGTTTGGAGTGTCCCTCTGGTCATTTGTAAGTCAACAACCATCTTCGGCAATATATATGTGTAGCTTTACTACATTAACCAAATACGTGACAATTTAAATGTAGTATTTTGCTGCTCCGATGACATATCACATATGAAATGAGCAGATACTCAAAAGATGAAATGAGCATCTGTTTCTATTATGTAGTTGTCCTGGCAATGTATCTGCGCCCCGTAGATGTCCGGTAGGAACATTCAACCTCTACACAGGGAAAAGCAATACCACAGACTGCCAGGTAACAGACAGCTGTGAAAATCACCTCCGTCATCATGTTTTGACTCTATATGCTCTTGCTTGACCACATAAGATGTTTAGATTATGAGTTGATGTTAATTATTTTTCATTTGACCTCACATATTGTGCTAAATACTGTATTTCAGGTAGTGTGGTAATCATTATGTGTGCTGTCCTTATTCGCCCCTCTATGTTGCAGTCCTGTTTGCCAGGTCTGATCAGTTCAGAAGACAGAGTGGACTGTAGGCTGTGTCCTGCCGGTTTCTCCTGTGATCCAACCAAGGGGACCCTGTCTCCATGCCCCCCAGGACAACACTCTCCTGAAGGGGTCCTTCAGTGTCTGGCCTGCCCCCTAGACTCTGTCTGCACCTCTGGATACGCTCATACGGTAAAAGTGGTGGCAGCATCTGTCACCAAATCTAACCTGTAATACTTACCATACCAGAGAAACAAAAAGCTCTAGTTTGTCATTACAAATTATTGGTATTGTGTGTCTACAAATTAAAAGGTTAAAATATATTTTTTATATATTGTCCTATGTAGTGTGGGCCTGGCAAGGAGCCTAACTTGGACCACACTGGGTGTAGTGACTGTCCGACAGGCTTCTACTCCACTGTGTGTACTATCCAGTGTCTCCGGTGTCCAGCAGGTAGCACAGTAATAAAATAATGTTAAAGTATCACTTGAGATATATTTGATGTAGATGTAGATTTGAAATACATAAAGTTCTTTGGGATTGAATATTATGACAACAACTACATTCAGAGCTATGTGATTTAGAAAAACGAGTAAAAGTGAGTCTTCTGCTTGCCATAGGAAGTTACTGTCCCGAGAGTGGGATGTCGCAGCCCCTCCCCTGTCCTCCTGGTCAGTCTTCCGTACCTGGCCAGACTCACTGTCATAACTGTAATGACACCTCCCCACTGTGTGGGGGAGCTGTGGCTCTCCTCTGGAGCCAGCCAGCGAGCCAACCAGTCCACAGGTCCAGTCAGCCCGTCACCTGTCGCCCAGGAATGTACAAAGACACCGGAGAAGAATTAGCCTGTCTGGTCTGTCCTGTAGGTCAGTGTTTTATCTCCACATACTGTATACCCTTTTCCTTCTTCTGTAAAATGTGCTAAAACTATAGAACAGGAAAGCTTACATGTGTAAATATATTCCCCCCCAGGTCATTACTGTTTAGGAGGTGTAGCTGTACCGTGTCCTGCGGGGACATATGGCCCTAAAGAGGGTCTGCAGAGGATGAGAGATTGCCCACTGTGTCCTGCAGGTAGAGTATTGATACAGTATTGATCATTCCAAAACTTTTGACTAGAATTTCACTCACATAAGTGCAGTTTCATACAATTTCTTAAGTGTAATACGTTGCACGTACAGTAAATGGCATCCTGTAAAAACATTGTGATATTTCATTTCATAGGTATCATCAGAATTGCTCTTTTTTTTCTTTTCTATAAATACTTCTCCTCAGGGTTTTACTGTCTGGAAGGAAGCTCATGGAGGCCCAGCTCCCAGTTCTTGTGCCCACAGGGCTACTATTGTGAAGAGGGCACTGCCACTCCCCATGGGTCACCTTGCCCAGCCGGCACAGCGGGGGAACAACTGGGTCAAACAAGTAGGGCAGCCTGCAAAAGATGTGAAGAAGGACGCTTTTGTCCTCCAGGTAAGTCTTAGCACCAATATACTACAATACTGAAAAGTAGGCATTTTATTCTCAACACTCTGAAAGATTCGATCTGTGTCTGGATTTTGTATCCACAGGAAAAAAATCCACATCTATGAATTGACATCTGTAGTTACAGAAATATTAAATATTAAATGAATGTACTACAGTAACTACATCCATAATCCAAAGAAAGAAGCTTGAAAGAAACCAAGCACACAGAATGGAGCGTGATCTATTTTATGGATTGAATCTTCAGCATGACACTCTCTACCCCTTTGGGTGTATGCACCTTCCTTTTTCTGTTATACACGTGTTTGTGTGAGTGTGCATGTGTTTGCATATGTGTGTGCATGTGTGTGTTTGTGTGGCTGGGTGTGTATATTTATGTGTATCTGTATGTGTGACAGGCTCAGTAAGCCCTGGCTTGCCCTGTGCTCGAGGGAGATACTGCCCTGCTGGCACCTTGGAGGAGGTGATATGCCCACAAGGCACCTTCACCCCTCACCAAGGAGCAATAAGTAAGGATTTTATATGCACAGCGTTACATTATTATCTGTATTAAAAGATATTATCTATAGTTTATAGTTTATGTTTTCTCATTCAAATGAAGAAAGTCTAGATAAATTCAATATTACAATGAACAGCGGAAACCTAGTGTACAGGTTAATCTAGACCTACATTAATCCTGATATAACAACAGTATGCTTGTCCTCCAGGTGTGAAGGACTGCCTCAAATGCCCAGCTGGTTTCTACTGCCCTGAGGGCACCAGTGACCCCATTCCCTGTCCATCAGGGACCTTCAACCCTTTGGAGGGTCAGGATGAGATGGCTGACTGCAGGGAGTGCTACGCAGGGAAGGCCTGCACTCAGGTGGCTCTGAGGGCCCCTGATGTGGACTGCATGCAAGGGTAAATAACTTCCTCAGACTCAAGAAAATGTTTTCTATCAGGGATGCACCAGCTATCCTGTTTTGTTGACACCGTACACCTGATTTGCACCACTACTGAGGCTTTCACATTTTGTAAATAATGATGTCTTACCGAGGGATTTGTGTAACCCAGCTGCTGCTGCCTGGACCAGCTTATTTCTGTTTACTTTGGCTTGCCTTAATATGCTTCCTCCTACCCTGGGAATGCTCCACTGCTTTGATCTGCTTCGATCTCTGAATCCTGATAGATTTGTGTGTCCCCCTGGTTCCTCCAAACCCAATGCCCCGACCAATGCCTGCCCGGTGGGGACACTAAGCAATCGTACTGACCTCACTGACCGCTCACAGTGTCAGCGGTGCCCAGCGCGATATGCCTGCCTGCGAGGTGCCACTCATTCTACACATCTACACATGTTCAGTAGTTATCTTTCAAAAAAATATATCATCAAATAACAGTATGCTGCTTTAATCATTTATTTATTTGATGTGTTTGCTGTTACCTACATAATCTATATTAATATAGAACATGTACATGGTGAACCATAGTTTGCACCTTGTCCTCAGGTTTCGTGATCTTGAACTATGTATTATTACTGCTCTAACCAGGAACAGGTGGTATTCAGAGACCTCCTCTCTCCTGCTTCGCGGGGCACTACTGTCCCCCTGGGACTATGTTCCCCACCCAGTACAAGTGTCCTGTGGGGACATGGAGTGGCCGCAGCGGCTTGGAATCTGAAAGCGAGTGTCGACCTTGTCCACAGGGCTGGTACTGTTTGGCAGGGGCTGGAGCTCCGTCAGGGCGGTGCAGCTCTGGACACTACTGCCCTGAAGGTACAGGGAGAAATAGGGGAACATATACAGTATGTACAGTACTTAATAAAACTGGTCAGTGACTTCAAAAGATCTAGCAAACAAAATGATCTCTTAAGTATGATTCCTTTTTTTTCCTTTGTAAACTGATGTGTATAAATTAATCCATACAATCAGATTTATTTTCTCTCTAGTCATTCCTTCTGGATATATCCTTGCTCTTGTTACCAGGGACCATATATGGCTCCCAGTTTCCCTGCCCTGTAGGCACCTACAGCACCAGATTGGGCAACGGGCGCAGAGAAGACTGCCTGGCCTGTCCTGAAGGCTCCTACTGTCCAGCGGGCACCTCCAAACCTTCACCCTGCCCACCGTAAGCGGTTTTTGTGTCTGGAGTAGAAGCAATGGGTGGGGTAGGAAGATGTGAGAATGGTGATGATTAGAAAGGGAACATTTGCTAAAAACCATGTGGGGTAATATGATAAATGAAGCTGGTGTGATGAGTATGATTTAGTATTTCCACTCTGTCTTGTCTTTCTCCAGCTCCACATTTCGCCGTCTGAAAAGAGGTCAGAGGCTGGAGGACTGCTCTGCTTGCCCTGCTGGCTATTTTTGTCCCCACTCAGCCACTGTCAGCCCCAGAGTGTGTGGGGCTGGCAGCTACTCTGTAAGGCCATAACACGGTCCACTGTAACTGGTCAACTGACAGGACCAGTGGAAACTAGAGCTAATGTTTTAGTCTTGTCCTACCGGAAGCCATTCTTCTGATTGGCCTATTTTCTGGCCAGTGATATCATCTCTCATTACTCATCATGAGTGTATGTCTGTAAATGTCAGCAGCCCAGTTTAAAGTATTAATTAATGAATTGCTACCATTACAGGTCATATATTTCCTCCTATTATTGAAGTGATATCAGTGTCATTCCATCATCTCTCATGAGATCCTTTTTTTGTCTTCCTGTGTCCCTCCTCCATACCGGATGGAGATATATTTATCTTCTTCTCTCTCTATCGCCTTTCGTTTTGTCCCCGTGTAGGACGAGGGTTCTGTGGAGTGTTCTCCATGCCTGCGGGGCCACTACTGCAGTAATGAGACCACCAGTGAGGAGGCCATGCTGAGTGTCATGGTGTGCCCCCCAGGCTTCCTCTGCTCTCAGGGTTTGGCCAGAGACCCCCAACGCTCAGCCACCCTCTGTCCTCGAGGCTTCTACTGCCCTGGAGGAAGCATTGTGAGTTAGAGACTGATACATACAGTGGAGGACATTTTTACATTTATTGTGGTTTCACTTTTGGTCCATCGTGGCCTCTGCAACCTCTTAGTAGAGTACCTGCCACTGTGACTTCCCTCATAGGATCCCAACCCCATTCCTTGCCCCAATGGAACCTACAGTGGATTTCCTGGTCAGCGTGACATCGCTGAGTGTGTCCAGTGCCCTGAGGGGAAGTACTGTTACTCCCAGCATCCTCAGGAGCAGCCTATTACTGAGCCGGTACGATGCCAAATGGATGAGATATAATGTTATATATGAGATGGACAATGTACAAGTATAGTTTAGTGTGTTTATGTAAAGCCCATTACTCACCACAGTGAACCAATGATGATAAAATGATTCATATTTTTTTGCTTATTGAGTATGTTCAATGACTAATGTTCTATTTACGGTGACAAATTTGATGTTTGATGTTTCCAAAGTGTTTGACACACTCATATTGTATTTTATATGGTTGCAGACAGAGATATGCCCTGATGGGCACTATTGCCCCCTGGGGACTGGCTACCCATACACCTACCCCTGCCAGGCTGGCCAGTACAGGAACAACACACATGGTCACAGTGGAGAGGTGTGTGTTTTATGTCCATCCAGGCATTACTGCCACACACCAGGAACACACATGCCCACAGTCTGCCCTCAGGTAGGAACACTCAACATTTTGAGAATCATTTTGGTCACATGAATGAAACAGAGGAACTTTCCTTTCAATGGGCTAGCTAATAAATCTCTGAGGCCTCAATCTGTCAGATCGTAACTCTCTAGCTCTCTCTCTCTCTCTCTCTGTCTCCCTTGTTGTTTATAGGGGTTTTACTGTCCAGAGGGCAGCTCTATTCCTGAGCCTTGTCCTGAGGGTACTTACAGTTCACGTCCAGCTCTCAGTGATGCGTCTGAGTGCTCCCCTTGTGGCGGAGGCCAGTATTGCATTGGTGTAGGACTGACTGAGCCCTCAGGAAGTTGTGCAGAGGGCTTCTACTGTAGAGTGGGAGCCAAGTCTGCCGTAAGAACATGTTATCTTAATGCTATTTTAATTATGAATCAAGCAAGTCCCTAGCTCGGCATTACTGCATACTAGATGGAGTACCACTACCAGGTGGAACATCAAGACACTATAGTACCCTACACTATGAGGGCCAAATATTAAATAGATCTATCTATTTTAATTCATTTTTAATTTTTGCAATATATATATATATTTTCTCCAGACTCCAGTGGATGGGATGACAGGAGGATTGTGTCCAGCAGGGAGCTACTGCTCACCAGCTTCTTCCTTTCCCTCCCCTTGCCCTCCAGGCACCTTTAGCAACAGCACTGGCCTCAGCAGGCCACAGCAATGCATCAGGTGTCCACCAGGGTAATATCACTTTAACTTTAAAGCCTGTTTCAATCTATATTTTGCTGCATGATTTATGTATGGAAAAGATTATTGATGGCTTAATGTCCCTCTCAATGTTCTGATATCAGCTAGCATTCATGAGACGACTACATCAAATTGAAGCCCCCACTCCTTGTGTCAATATGTTTCTCCCTCTGTCAGTTTCTATTGCTTAGGTTCCAACAACACCTCCCCTTCAGGTCCTTGTCTTCCTGGTTTCTACTGTACTGAAGGCTCTGCTTCACCTGTTCAGAATGAGGCAGAGGAGGGATATTATGCCTTAGAAGGGGCAGCCAGGGCAGAGCCATGTCCTCTTGGCACTTTCCAGCCGGTAGGAAGTAATCTGACAAGTTGTTAAAATTAGATTGAAAGATAATGCCATATTCAAGGTGATGTCTTTGTCTATAAATCTCCCCCATGGTGCTACATAAACTAGAAGGACAAAAAGAGATGAAAATTGACATGAATTGAAGAAGAATGTACTTTGCTGTTTTTAGCCTAGACTAGAGTGTCCTGTCGCCCTCGCAGGGTCGAGGTGGTCAGTCCTGTGTGGAGTGTCAGGGAGGCAGACTGTGTAACCAGACAGGCTTGTCCCTTCCATCATTCTGTCCCACAGGACACTACTGTCCTCCGGGCTCCTCTGTTGCTCGCCCCTGTCCTCCGGTCAGTACTTGTGTATGTGTGTGTGTGTGTGTGTCCTTCTGCTGCTCATTTTTGTTCTCCATTCAGTTCTACTTCTTCAGAGGATGGATAGTGGAGGTTTTCCCTCAATCATGTTACCTGTACCTCTTACTGTATTTCTGTGCTTTGACGTCATGACTTTCATTTACCCTCTTTCACATTCAACTATATTATATTCTAAAACTGCATAATGTTATAATTTAGGGCTCCTACTCTGATCAGCCTGGTGGTGATGACGTGCAGCACTGTCGGCCATGTGAGGCAGGCTGGTTCTGCAGCAGGGCAGGTCTCTCAGGCCCTCAGGGTCTCTGTGACCCTGGACACTACTGCACTTCTGGAGCCTCCACCGCCACTCCAGTGAGACATAATAACTGATCATTTTTAACTTTATTCCTGCAGCAGTTTTCTCAAGCAATGTTTTCAAAGTGCTTTACAATCAAGACGATCAAACGAAACAAGGTTACACAAGAATAGGACTTCAGCAAAGAACAACAAAGAAACAACAGTTGAAAGAGAAACATTATTACATAACAGCACGTCTGCAGAGGTCTTAAGAAGTGATTTCAAAGATGACATTAATTCTGCCAGTCTGAGCTCTTCGGGAAGAGCATTTCAAAGAATAAGTGCTCTGATGGCAAAGGCTCAGTCTCCTTTAGTCTTAAGTCTCGATGTAGGAATGACCACAAGGCCCCTGGCAGGAATCTGAGGTTGTGTACAGGCTCATCAGGGGTTAATGAACAATCACTTCATCATACAAGAATTGAAATGAATGTACTGGAATTAGCTAGTATGTTTTGATGACACATTACTGGATTTTAATTTACTTTTTAATTTACTCTATAAATATGGGTTATAGTCAATGTTCAAAGAAATCAAGCTCCAATGCTTCACAGGTTAACCATTTTGATTACCAAATGGTATTTCATGGTGGTTTCAGTTTATTGATTTTTTTTGACTGGCATGCGCTTATTGATCATTTATGCCTATAATTTGGTTTTGCTCAAGTGAAGTAGAACGTTATATGAGACAGGTGGAGGAAGTGCAGGCAAGGTAAAATGTAGGGCAGTTGAGGCGGTGGAAATATACAATGTTTTTCACTTAAATGTTTCACCTTTCAAGTTAATCTCTGCAATTAATCTCCCACACACTTTCAAGTGATTTGTGTTTTTTTTGCTTTTGTTGTTTGGTTCAAGTTAGTATTTGTCTTCCGTAAATTTGTTTTCCGTAAGTAGCAAAGAGTTTTTTGGAAAAGTTGGCGGGAAATGAATGGCAGCTACCAACTGAAATTACCCGTGGCTTTAATGTTGAAAGCGGAAACATTCAAACTTGTCTGATGGTTTTTATTATAACATCCCCCCAGGTGGCTGTGTCATCAGGTGGAGTGTGTTCTGCAGGCTACATCTGTCCACGAGGGACTAGGTACCCGCAGCAACACCCCTGTCCTTTAGGGACCTGGAGTAACACTGTGGGAGCCCAAGACCTGACCTCCTGCTGGCCCTGTCCTCCTGGACTCTACTGCAACAGTACAGGCCTCAGCCAGCCCTCAGGGAACTGTGATGCAGGTATGCATCCCTCGTGTAAAAATAACATTTATATTCATAGAGTTGTAGGGAATTTGAGCTGTACAGAAATGTTTGTTTATATTTGTCCCCCGGACATTTTAAATCTGCATTTTATGTCACTTTATAACATTTAATATCTCAGATGTACTGTGACAGTTTATCAAGCAATCCACTGATTTACAGGGTACTACTGCTCAGAAAGAGCAGTATCCCCCATGCCATCAGATGGTGCGACAGGGGACAAGTGCCCATTGGAGCACTACTGTCCCATGGGCTCAACCACTCCGGTACTCTGCCCTGATGGGACTCACTCTAACACTACAGGTATGGGATGATTCAATTTACTCATCTCATGGAATAGCATTGCATATCAGGCTTTAACACACAAAATGCTGATGTTCTTTTAATATCTACGTATTCAACCCATGTGCATTTAGGGGCAGCAGAGTGTGAAGACTGCCCTCCAGGTACCTACTGTCTTTCAGGAGAAGGGGTCCAGCTCTGTCCAGCGGGGCACTACTGTCTCGGAGGCAGTGTGGAGGGCATCCTACCCTGCCCTCCTGGCACATACAGCCCTCAGCTGGGCCTCAGCCAAGTGGAGCAGTGCCTCATATGTCCAGCAGGTGAGAGCATTGGCACGTGGTTCTCTCTGAAGTACTGGAATTGTAAAATAAAATCTTTGATCAGGTAAATCCAATCTTGATGTGTTTATGTGTTCATAATGTTCTTAACGCTAGATGTGTTCGAAATGAGCAATTTTAATGTAAGGCGATGAAGTGTTTTTAATTTTGTATTTCTTATTTTGACTGGTGGATGAATATTTTTATTATTATTAATATTTTTACTATTGCGATGATGTTTTGCATTCTTCATGTTTTTTCAGGGTTGTTCTGTGAGGACTGGGGTCTGTTTGAGCCCACTGGACCCTGTCAGGCTGGCTACTACTGCATAGCAGGTACATTGTATGTAATATACCAGCACAGTTGTTGCTTTTCAGAACAAGACAGCATCTCAACTCCATTATTAATGTGTACGACTGACCCGAGGGCCTGCCACTGTACAGTAGGTCTATGTGCTGCTAAACTGGATTTGACAACTAAAAGTAAATTATAAATGTAACTTCTCGAGGTATAAACTTCCGGAACCCAGATGGCAACTTCAGCACAGGAGTGGGAGGAGCCTGTCCGCAGGGGAAGTACTGTCCTCAGGGCACCAGTCTCCCGCTGCCCTGTCCCCTGGGCACCTACTCCAACAGGTCGGTGAAACAGCATTATATAGGCTACTGTATGTACACACACACTTTTGAGAATGAATGAACTTTTGATACAGTCATACAGCTTTGCATGTGTGTGTGTGTGCAGTCTTCATGTGACAGAGGCCTCTGGCTGCAGTCCATGTCCAGCGGGTCAGTTCTGTGGTGCTGTGGGTCTGACCCATCCATCTGGGCCGTGTCAGGCGGGCTACTACTGTCCAGGGGGAGACACAACAGCCACTGGTAGAATGAAAATATGTTGACTTTTCCTTGGTAGTGTAATGAAAATGATGTATTCCATTACTCTGCAGGGTAAACCTTATTTAACCACATGCAAACATCAATGCAATACATTCAATAAATACATTTTTGTGCATGTTTCTATTCATAATGTTGAGTTTTGATACTTTGTTATAAAATAGCTGTGGCAAAACTAATATTTAATACGCAAAGCACATCTTATGAATGAGCATTAGAGAGAATGGTGCTGATTAATGCAGAATGTGTGAGGGTGTTTTGTAGGATGATTAGTGAATTAATCAGGGTTTATCACAGGATTCATCACATTAAGGGTTTAGCAGTCATAATCTCATTGATTTACCATGTCTAATTGGCTTATCCTCCCCAGGCTCAGAAGGAGGTCTTTGCCCACCAGCTCATTACTGCCCTGGGGGCAGTGCTAACCCAGTGCTCTGCCCAGCTGGAACCTATACCAACCTCACAGGCCAGACAATGTGTTCCCGCTGCCCAGCTGGCTACTACTGTCCAGAAAACACTGGCAACTTCACCAAGTTCCCCTGCCCCCCTGGATTCTACTGCCCTGATGGTAGAGTAGACCAAGTGAATAACACCTGACTGTGTGCTCCCTCGTGTATTTATTGGAGAAAAAAGTCTGTAACACTGTAAGTTCACTATAGGCTCTAGAGACGTTCCCAGACAGTAGCTTTGCCACATGCTATTTCCTTGACTTTTACAATACAGGTAGAATATTCCAGCTATTCCTCCAATATTATTGACACTGTTAATATAAATTGCTATTGTATCTAGTTAAGCATCATGATTAGAGGGAGAGAAAGAGAGCGGGAACATGTGTATGTGGATGTGACTTGCAGGTAGATTTTATTTGCATTGTGGGATGTTGTACTTGTTTTACTTGTGTTGTATTGAATGTGTAGGCACCAGGCATGCCACCCAGTTCCCATGTCCTCGTGGCTACTACAACCCAGAGCCCATGACTCAGAGCCTGGACAGCTGCCTGCCCTGCCCTCCTGGACACTACTGTGAGAAGGAGAGGCTGACCAAAGTCTCTGGAAAATGCAAGGCTGGTCAGTAGTAGTTTCCGGCAGTGTCTTCTGTAACTTACTTCTCTCATTCATTGATACAACGTGCTGTGTATATAAGACTTGTGTCTACCTGAGACAATCAGACAGTGTGATTTCTCAATGTCTTCTCCACCTTTCTCTCCAGGCAGTTAATTTCATCTCCTTTCGATTCCCCATCCTGTGTCCCCCTCCATTTGTTCCTCTCAGGTTGGTTCTGTGTGTCAGCAGCGTGGAACTCCCAGCCATTTGACCTGGACAACTACACAAATGCCAACTGCCTGTGTCCTGCCACCTCCACAGGGGGGCGCTGTCAACAGGGCTTCTATTGCCCCTTGGGTAGCTCCGAGCCTCTGCCCTGCCCCCCTGGAACCTTCTGTAACATCTCAGGTATTGGGACACTGGTCATCAAAGACATGTTTATACACGCTACTCCACAATGTAGCAGTGTGGCCTACAGCAGTGGCTCCTCATGCAGACTTTCATTCCAACCAACCACTACAGAAGCTGATTTCACTGATTAGTTCTTCCTCTCTGGTTTAATTTGTGCTAATCAGTGAAGTAGTTGATGTAGTGTTTGGTTTGAATGCAAACCTGCATACTCTTGGGCTTCCATGGACCGTGGTTGGCTTATGGCATGCTGTCTAAGTGTTATGTTGTGGTGGATATAAGGGTTTGAATTTACTTTTGTTCAGTAACTGCATAGTTTGCCCCTAGCACTATTACTCATATCATATGACATTGTTGTGACAAATCTATGTCAAATCTATTTTTCCTTTATTCAGACAGTGTTAGAGTAGAGAGAGAGACACAAAAGAGAAAACTGGTGGGATTCGTGGCTCTAGAGGCCATGAATTCTTGGCTCCATCTCTGGGCAACATATAATACAATTTCATGAGTAAACGATATCCATTCCTTAATGTGTACAAATAACCTGTGCTGTTCACTAGGTCTGGCTCTGCCTATGGGTCCCTGCTCCCCTGGGTACTACTGTATAGAAGGAGCCACTCAGGCCAGACCCACAGATGGACAGACAGGCAGTATCTGTCCCCCTGCGACATACTGTGGTGAGCCTGCTTCACTGCCTCTGAACTGTTATTCCCCTAACTAGCCAACAGGGTTGTAAGGTATAGTAATAGTTGTATAATAAAGTACTTGATAGTGGCCATCGTGTGTGATTTTAGTGTTTCTAATGATGTATACAATGCAATTAATGTGACTATCAATATGAATAAGCATGTAAAGACAATGAATGAATGAATGAATGCTTACTCCAAGTATTTCTTGTCCCACAGTTGAGGGCTCAGGGGAGCCAGAGTTGTGTCCTGTTGGTACCTTCTCCCCAGTGCCAGGCCTAACCAGTGAGGCTGGCTGTCAGCCCTGTACTGCAGGCTTCTACTGCCAAAGGCCAGGTCTCAGGTCTCCCACAGGTCCCTGCAGCCAAGGTCAGGCCATACACTGCTTTGTTTCTGTTGTACTCCCACACAAAATGTTGTATTCGTCTACCATTCAATAAGACTGGTTGTGCTTGATAGATTGTTTGTTGGGACTTAATCCTGTTCCACCTGTGAAGCAATGTGTTGACAGTGAGATTACAATGTATCTGAAAACAAATCTATTGCATTGTGTCTCTTCTCATGTATATAGGCTACTGGTGCCCAGCTGGTCAGACAGTGGCTGCAGCCCTACCATGTCCTCCTGGCCACTACTGCCCTCAGGGTAGTGCAGCCCCAGAACCGTGCCCTTCAGGAACCTACCAGGATAGAGAGGAACAGGCAGCCTGCACTGTCTGTGAGGCAGGTAGGAGCCCTCTTGTGTCTTTTTACCTTCTTAGCAGAAGTAAGCCCTCCTTATCTTTTTTTAAATCACTGTTTTAGTCTTGTGCCATGCCGTTGCGCTAAGCAGGCACCAGTTGTGCAAACCCTTTGTTAAATCTGATGGTTTGTTCAAATGCATGCACTTTGTTAAGAGAAGTTAATATTATTTTATTTTATGAAAATGAAATTCATCCATCTCTCTTCCTTCTAGGTTACTACTGTGATCTTAGATTGGGTCTAGCAAATGCTTCTGTGCTGAGGCCCTGCCCTAAGGGACATTACTGCCCTGCAGGCACGGCCCTGCCTAACCAGCACCCCTGCCCCATAGGCTCCTTCAACCCCAGGCAACACACAGACAGCATAGCAGGCTGCATGCCATGTCCTCCTGGACAGTTCTGTCCTACTGCGGGACTGGCAGATCCAGCAGGTGAGACAGCCAACCCCCATCCCTGAGGATCAGAAGCAGGTTCCCCTGTATCCATTTTGCACAATGAACTCTGGGAGTGACAAGTAAAGATTTTGTGTGTCTATGTTACATTAGTTTCTGTATGTGTATGTACATTAGTGTGTGCTTATAATGTGTTGTAATGTTCCATTACCTGCAGGGCCATGCCACGCTGGTTACTGGTGCAGAAAGGGAGCGTTCTCTCCCAGCCCATTGGATGGACTCACAGGCTCCCTGTGTCTGCCTGGTCAATACTGCCCCTCAGGTTACTGACTTGTTCTCCCTCCAGAACAATCAACCACCATCAGCTAGTTCATTGCTACCATACTGTAGATGCTTTGAATCTATCAGGTTCCAGACCTTTGCACCACAATGTAAACGGACCCACATTTTCAAACTTGCAACCCAACACTGATTGTGCAGCCTATTGTATAGGCTAATGTAACCAAATGTACTCTGTGTTAGGACATTGACCTTCTACCCTACAATGTTTTATTCATCCTACTTTGCATTGAATGGCCTTGGGAAGGCTCTGACAACATTAAGCTAGTAACTTGTGATACTTTTTTCTTCACAATAATTTGGAGACACATTCTCCCCTTGGGTTCCTGACCCAGACTTTAAAAACGCTGCTCTAGGGTAAACACTGTCTGAGTTGGTCAGCACAGCTTAAAGGGTTGGGTGCTTCATATGGGTGGTTTATTTATTATTTAGCCCCACATAAATTCTGTTTCCACTTTATACAAAAGAAAAAAAAATACATTGTTATACAGTGTTATTCTCTTACACATGAATAGTCTGCTTAACACTCCCCTTTGGAAAGTGTACTTGAGTTTAAATGTGAGTTTGTGTTGTGTCTTTCCTACAGGCACCACAGCCCCTGTGGCTTGCCCTGAAGGGAGCTTGTCCAACAGCTCAGGCAGGCAGAGCCAGGAGGACTGCAGACCTTGTCCTGGAGGGTTCTACTGTGACTCTGCTGGCCTCACGACACCTACAGGACACTGCAGTGGAGGGTACACCACACCTGACCAACAATACCAATATGCATGTACACTCAAACCAGGGAATTGGCTATGAAGGTTTTTTTGTTTTATTGTATAAGACAAACTCATGAGAAGATGTTTCCAAGCCACCTTGTTATCCTAGCTTCAGCTATGTTGCTAAACTACCTGTAGCCTCTGGCCCTTGTAGGGGGAGTATGTACACCAATAATCTATATTTCTATATCTATAACATACTACAGTTTTAATGTTTACTTTGCAGATATTATTGTGCGGAGGGAGCTGTCACATCCACCCCTACTGATGGTGTTACAGGCGGACCCTGTCCTGAGGGTTATTACTGCCCAGAAGGAACTACTCAGCCTGTGCCCTGTGATCCTGGGACATATGTGACTGTTACACATGCTACCCAGTGTGAGCCCTGTATCCCAGGCTGGTACTGTGTGTCTGGCTCCCTGTACCTGTGTCCTGCAGGTTTGTATGCTATTATATGCCTTTGAAAAAGCTGTCAAAATACAGCTGTGTATTATTTCATGTCACAGATTAGTGAAATATATATCGGATGACAATGTACAGTATCTAGTGCAATAATCAACAAAACACTGAAATGAACAATCCCACGAAAAAGCCAAAGCCATTATGCAATAATAATAAAGTACGTTTTTACTTCTCATATTAATGCAACTGTAATAATCTCTTCCCATTTGTTTTGTGGCCCACAGGTTTTTACTGCCCCGAGGGAACTGGCTATGACTTGAGAGGCTGTCCTGAGGGCACTTACGGCCCTGACCCTGGCTTCTCGTCTGTCTCTCAGTGCAGGCTGTGTGACGGAGGCCATTACTGCTCGTCCAGAAATGCAACAGCTGTCACAGGACCGTGTCGGGAGGGATATTACTGCTCACGCGGAAACGCCTCACCGCAACCTCTGTCACAGGCGGCAGGTAGGCAAGCACGCGTACCTGGCGCGTATGTGCACATGCTGGTGTGTTCACCTGTTCTTCTCTCACGTCTCATGCTTACTTCATGCAGAATTGTCAGGGAGCTTCTGTGAGCTTTACGAGTCGCGCTCCTCTCTGAGGGGCTTTATATATACCAGCCGTGTGTTTCTCACCAGGAGATGGAGGGCCATGTCCAGCCGGTCATTACTGCCCCGTGGCCACCATCCATCCCCTAACCTGCCCACGTGGAACATTCTCCAACCTCACCAAACTAGTCTCCAAGGTAACTTTGACTCAATATTATACTCACTTGTCTCACAGAGTTTGACTCACAGATCAAACTCTGCCCTCAAACCCGCATGGGATGAAATTTTAATCTGCAGTAACACATAGACATACTTATTAGGACACATAAATCACACACATAAGGATATTATGAATTATTTTCCAATGATCAGCAGTCCTGCTGCACCACCAGTGTATGTACAATAACTTAAAACATATTTTCTCTCTCTTATTTCATCGCAGCAGCCAATCAATATCTAATCTTAAACCAATATTACAGCCTCTCTCTCTCGCTCTCCCTCTCCTTTTATCTCTCCCTACCTCTTTCTCCCTGTCTTTGTCTCGCTCATTTTCCTCTCTCAGGAGGACTGCCAGCCGTGTCTCCCTGGCTACTACTGCGATGGCGTGGGCCTCACAGCGCCGTCGGGAGAATGCTGGGAAGGTTTCTTCTGTCTGGAGGGGGCAGAGCATCCTGACCCTCCATTGAGAGACGGCAGTGGAGGACCCTGCCCAAAAGGTGGTCAGATCACTCAGCAGAATCTAGAAATCTGCAGTAACGTTTAAAAATGGAAAAAAGGAAATGCTCTTGAATATAAAAAATGCATGAAGACAGTCAATGGAAAACCCATGGGGCAAATGTAATTAAGCAGGTAACAAAAAGCAGCAAAACAACACTAACCCTGAGCGCTATAGGAATTACTGAGATGAAGGGATAGGAACAATATAAGCAAACTTAAAATGTACATAAGCCCAGTTCAGGTCTGTTGAGCTTCACGAACTGGTAAACAAAACACTCAAACTTAATTGGGGAAACAGCTGCTCTGTTCACACTGGAAATCGAACCCTGTCCCGTATGGATTGTGTGTGTGTGTCTGTGTGTGTGTGTGTGCGTATGTGTGTGTGTGTGTGTGACTCTTGTCTTCACACAATCAGGTTATTATTGTTCAGAGGGGTCTGTGGCTCCTCGGGAGTGTCCACAGGGAACCATCAGCACAGAAGAGGGCCGATCCAGCTGCAGCCCCTGTCCCCCGGGGTAAACTTACATATCAGCTACACATACTGACTCTGCACAGTAAAAATACACACAACTGTACAGCTACATGTATATATATATATATACACATTTTTATTACCTCGCTCGTTTTTTTTATATATAATATTAAGTGTAATCTTGTGTCTTTGTGTTGTGTATTTCTTTTTGTGTGTGTGTGCTTTATTTAACAACATTAATAACAGCAACAATAATAATAACAACGACAGTAGTACGACGCTATGTCTATTTTTATGTTTTTTTTCTCCCTTACACATACATATATACACACACACATGCCAGCACGTTCATGCACTATTACCACCTCCATCACCATTATCCGAGGAATAAATGAACTCCCACTTGTTTTGTCTGGGTAGGTTTTACTGTTCTGGCAGCACGGGCTCTCTGTCAGGGAGCTATGAGTGTCCAGTGGGTCATTACTGCCCTCCCGGGACGTGGTCCAAACACCAGCACCCATGTCCAGCTGGATCCATCAACCCCCATGCTAGGATGGCCAAACCCCAGGACTGCCTGCCCTGCCCTCCAGGTCACACACCATTTACTATTAATGATGCTTATGAGTGTGGCTTGGTTGGGGCTGAAAGATGTTGAGGACAGTCTTGTGGCTTAGAAGAAACATACAGTTAACAGATACACACTATATGGCTTACACATGGGACCAAAAGAAACAAGCCCTCTAACTTGGATTCAGAAAGTATACTGAACATCATTCTCTGTGTAGAACATAAACCAGGGTAATCTTCTATCCAATTCCACTCTTCCTTCCTCCCTAACCAGGTTCATTCTGCGCGTCCCCTGGGCAAGGTGTGGTGTCAGGCCAATGTAGTGCTGGGTACTACTGCCTCTCTGGGGCTTGGTCCCCTACACCAGAGGATGGAGGGATGACAGGTGACAGGTGTCCTGAAGGTCACTTCTGTCCACAGGGCTCCTCGGCACCACTATCATGTCCCTTAGGACATTACAGCAATAAGACCGGGAACACTCAGCTGTCTGACTGCCTGCTGTGTCCTCCAGGTGGGCACTAATCCACGAATGACCTGGAAATGAACCACATGTTACATACATAAGTGTGCTGATATGTTTTCTATTAATAATCATGTGGCTTCTATCTGTCAAAAGAAGTTTCCAGTCCATAACCTGATTTATCAAGGGGTATTGGCACACTGTCTCTGGGACCGTTCATCAGTATTCCCTCTCTCACTCTGTTTTGCAGGGTTCCTCTGTGTCACCAGAGGGCTCTCTCTCCCTTCTCATATCTGCCCGGCTGGCTCTTACTGCCCAAGCAGAAAAAACAGCAGCCTGCCAGCCTCTTTACCTTGCTCACCAGGCAACATGTGCCCACCTGGCACTGATAGTCAGGTGCCCTGCTTGCCTGGGACCTACCAGGACTTACCTGGGCAGGTAAGGATGGGGATGAATACTCTATTCTGTCATGCAGTCACAAAGGCAAGGTACATGTAATGTGTAAAGCATAGAGGAGTCCGAAATCAAAATCAAAATTTCAACGTCACATTATGTATTGTGCTGAATCACCCCACTGCTTGTATATGGTTTGATTTATTGGATTCATTCTCAAAACTCTACCTCTAAACACGTATTGTGAAACACCGGAGCAAAATGTATTGGTGCTTTAAGTTATGGCTGTCCTAAAATAGATAGATCAATAATGTTCCTCAGCATGTCCAACCCTTCACAATGTTCATGTCTGGTATTTACTCCTGTACAGGCAGAATGTGTTACATGTCCAGCAGGATTTTACTGTGCTGGCTCAGTGGATCCTGACACGGGGCATGTGTCTGGGACTCAGACCCCCCTGCTGTGTCCTAAAGGACACTGTTGCCCACCAGGTAGGACGGGAAGTGCACAGACACTGTGCACATAAAGGACAAACTTCAAATGTTATCAAACTCCACTGGAGATATATAATATATATACTATCTACTGTATGTAGATAGTATATGTACATATATAAATACATGATACTGCATGCTCAGTATAGGACATCCAGTAATATATCTTATTATTTTATCTTTTACACATGTTTGCATTTTGTCCTGGCCATTGTGTTTTGTGTATACTCCTATGTGTACTCCTGTGTGTACTCCTGTGTGTACTCCTGTTATGCAAACAGCCATTATAGCAACATAATGAAGATGAGGACGGTCTTCACAAACTGTTCTGTGATGTTTAGTCTTGCACCATCTGTAGATATTATACAGTATTATTTATCTACAGGCACGCAGTCTGGTGCAGCGTTCCCATGCCCAGCTGGCACCTCCAGCGGGCAGATGGGGTTGTCCAGTGAGGGGGGGTGTGAGCCCTGTCCTCCAGGGAGATACTGCAGTTCTTCTGGGCTGGCTGCTCCCACCGGGGACTGCTCTCCCGGGTAAACAAAGGCGTACTTCAGCATGTTCACAGACAGACTATGAAAGATGTGGCATGTTGTTTCTATTCACTTCTTTCCTCCCCTGTCATTAATTAAACTCCTACACTCTGTCTCTCACTTATCACTTCCCACACTGCTTCTTTTCTCCCCTTTGCTTCTTTATCTCTCCACACTCATCTTTTCCTTCCTCATCAACTCTCCCCGCCAGCTACCTCTGTATTCAGGGCTCTGTTACCACCCAGCCGAACGGAGGCAAGACAGGAGGTCGTTGCTCTGCAGGGTCCTACTGCCCCCAGGGTACCAGCTATATGATACCCTGCCCTGCAGGCACCTTCAGCTCCATAGAAGGTGACATGTAACACTTAGTGACATTTGGAGGTAATAGGCTGTCTTAACTGAAGTTATTGGTGGTGTTAGTTAGACTTGTTGTAAGTAATGTGAGAATTTCCTTCCTTTCCTCACAAGAAAACATTCAAGGACTATTTCACTTTACTAAAGTCATTAAGATATTGTCTAAATGATGAATGATTTAGTCTTGGTTTAGCTTTTTTGACCAGACACATGTGCTGTGTCTTTGGTGTTCCAGGGGCTGTGTCCATAGCGGTGTGTCAGCCATGTTTACCTGGTCACTACTGTGCTGAGGTTGGCCTCTCTTCCCCATCTGGGCCCTGCAACCCAGGCTTCTACTGCTCAGGTGGATCCAGAACTGCAACACCTCGGGGTAACATCACAGGTAACAGGCTTCTTCCTGTCCTTTTAGCGGTGTTAAGATGTTTGGAAGCATTGATGTCTGTGTTTTTTTATGAATTGTATTTGTAACATACAGACCTGGTGTCATGAGCTTAAAGCACTGACATATACAGTGCACCCCTTTCTCACACTCTGCTCATCTTTTTATTGACGATTTTCATGGCTTTTGATTCAGTAGCGCTGGATAATTCTCCCCAGAGCTTTTACACTCCCCACTGCTTTCTCTTTGTTATATTTCCTCCGAGGGAATGCAGCAAATGGCTCTGGCCTTTTAGTTCACTTGCTAATCTAATGAGCAATGACATACAATAAAGGTCCATTGTTTCTGTTACAGCGGATACCGCATCTCCATTCCCACCCCCTCCTAATTCAACCCTGGGTCAGGTGCATGGAGATGTGTGTCCTGCAGGCCACTATTGTCCTAATGGGAGTGCAATGCCAAGCCCCTGTCCTCCAGGTACCAAAATTAGACCTAGATATGGGAGAGTTCTCACAGAAAAGAGGGTCTGTCTGCAAAATATGACAGTATTTAAACTTCCTGTCATTTCAGTGCAATAACTACTCTTATTTCTGGCTTTTGTTTTTATTACATTGCTTCCAAAGGTCGTATATACATTGTTATAAAGCCCCCTGGGGTACAGTATAAGGGCTTAATGCATCCGGAGCTTAAGAGGAGGTTATAAAACCTAATGGGAGGACAGTAAAGCTGCCATAACAGCTAGCTAGATACTTAACCAAGTGAATAAATTGAGTGTCAACTATGGTTGGCCTGCCAGACCCTGTTATGCTATACTGTTTCATTTTGTGTGTGTGTGTATGTGTGTGTATGTGAGAGAGGAAGAGAACCAAGAAAAAGAGTCATTTTCACATTACACCTTAATTTGTTTCTTCCACAAAGGCACTTACCTGGGGAGGTCTGGGGCTGAGTCCAAGGCTGACTGTGAAGCCTGTTCCCCGGGTTCTTACTGCCCCTTATGGGGTCAGACCTCCGCTAACCTCCTCTGTCCCCAGGGGTGGTTCTGTCCATCAGGATCACTGTCTGGACATCAGCCAGGTACACATCATCAGGGGTCAGCTCACCCAAACCATGGCAGTCTTTGCACTTCATCATTTTCATTTTTTTCTCATCAGATCTGATCACATACAGTGAGTTTGGCTTCCAACTAGCTATCCAATAATATACCCCCTTGCTGAGGCTGGCTGACTAGATCAAGCAATAAAAGATTGCACAGTTTAAAATATGCAGTTGGCACTATGGTGCCATAACAAAATGCATCAGTTACTTTACAAATCATGCACTGTGTAGGTGGTTTTATGCTTCAAATTAGCTTTCCTCCACCTCTACAGTATGCACACACAGCAGATATGTTCTTTGAAAGGCACCCTTACTGCTTTTTTGCCTTTTATGTGAGAAGAAGTTATGCTAATTTCAGCATGAAGTGGCCCAGAACCTATAAATAGTCTCTCACGTCATGCTGTCAAAGTCAGGACTGCTGAGCCTCCTCCCACATCCCTTTGCCTCCCGCAGGATTTCCCTGCAGGGGTCAATCTCTTCTACTTCATTGTGTTGCCATGACACCAAATTGGGCATGGTGAAATCTACCAACTCTACTTACCATAAGTGGTAATGGTTACCTAAAGCTCCTTAGAAAAGAACATTTGATATCATCAAATACATATACTTGGTACTCTCAGTGTACGCGAGGGGGCAGCAGATCAGAGCTTGACCTTTGTTTGATTGTCACTGTTTATCTGACTGAGTTACAGAATGCCAGTGCCCGTCTGGCCATGCATGCCCACATGGTAGCGCTGAGCCGGCCATCTGTAGGCCTGGCACTTTCCAGTCCTCATCTGGACAATCCACCTGCAGCGCCTGCCCACCAGGTGAAAACACACACACACACACACACACACATACACACACACACATACAAACTAAATTATCAAGGTTATTAGAAAACAAGTGGAGATTTACAAAGACATGTCATCTTTCTCAGGTTTCTACTGTATGGAGGGTACATCTATGCCAACCCCCTGTCCGACTGGCAGTGTTAGTGCATCAGCTGGCAGGACATCCCTGAGTGACTGCTCCCCCTGTCCCTCTGGCTCCTTCTGTAACAGCAGTGCTCTGACAGAGCCTTCTGGACCCTGTAGCCCAGGTCTGACAGTCAAGTTTCAGCCTGGGACGGGATATCAGAGAGATACAGCCCTAATAATCTAATTACAGTGTGTTTTCATGTACATTTTCCCTTTAATAACATGATCACTTATACCAGATCTCCCAGTATTCTCACCCTAGATATGTCTAACAATATCATCTCCTACAGGCCATTTTTGTTCACTGGGAGCCACTGAGCCTTTTCCTGTCTCCCAGCCCTATGGTGATGTTTGCCCTGTGGGACACTTTTGTCCTGAGGGTAGCGGGTCACCCAAACCCTGCCCTGTCGGCAGCTACCTCCCAGACTCTGGAGCCTCCTCCCCCTCTCACTGCCTCCCCTGTCCCTCAGGGAAATACTGCCTTAGTCCTGGAGCCTCACAACCCACAGGTGAAGGATAACCTCAGGTCTCCAAGAGCTTTTATTGTTTTATTGCTCAACGTGTGCAGTGCCATATAAATTCTGAGACATTTTTATGTGCCCATCCCATCCAAGTATTGATTCGGACAGATAGTGTTCTACACGTTTCATACCATGTGATTATGTTTACAACCCTGTGTTAGGTCTGTGTTTCCCGGGTTTCTACTGTTCTGAAGGTGCAGATAGCCCCACACCACGGGCAAACTCCTCTTTGTTCAGCTGTTTGTGTGGAGTACTGGAGGTTTACACCACGGAGCGGGACTCCGGCTTCTGGACACACAATCTGTCATGCTACGATAACTCCAGTAATTCTGGTAAAATATGGATTGCTTTACTGCGTAATAACAGAATAAAATGCTTCCTTTGAAAGTATACTACAACAAATTTCCTAGAACTGATCAATTAATGATATGGCCTAATATGTGTCTTGATAAATGTCCCACAAAGTAACAGCTTTTCAGTTTGACCTTGTCCTAAAGTACAATTGATCCTTGACATTATAGACAGCTATCCTGTCAATGACAGTCAAAACTGTTAAATCTGTATCTAAAGAATTGCAGTTGGCTAATCTTTGCTTTTCTTTCTGTGAGACACCAATATGAACCTAGATATCTCTCATGCTGTATCTCCCATGCTCTATTATAGGGAGAGCTGCTAGCTGGATGGAAGTGGTAACCAGACCGTGGGCAGATTCAGACCAAATTCTGACTCACTTAGCGCCATGTCTCAAGAGCCCTCTGTATGCATGTACCACTTACAGAGGAGACATCTGCCCCAGGGGTGGGTAAAACCCTGCTGGTGAACTTGTGCACTTTATGTTATTATTATATGATACTTGATCGATCCCTGTAGGGAAATAACCCTCGCCCTCCCTCCCACCTCGACACACCCACACACCCTTTCTCTTCATTTCTCATATCCTAGTAGTAGTCATCAATTGCCATGACATGACTTATTTGATTTACTCTGTTCAGTGTGTGAAGCATTTTCTACTTTTAACATCACTTTTTTCATTTGGACAGGTAACGCTAATAATAACAAAATATTTCAAAAGCCTGACTGAAATATGTTTTATTTATTTCATATATATAACTCTCTCTCTCTCATAGGTTTCTATTGTCCTTTGGGTTCTTCCTATCCCCAGCCTTGTGAGGCTGGCTTGTACTGTAACCAGACCGGTCTAGAAGTGCCAGCAGGACCGTGCACTGCAGGATACCACTGCCCTCGAGGCTCCTCAGACCCCCATGCCACCCCCTGCCCCATAGGACACTACTGCCCTCAGGGAGGCCCTTTTCCTTTGCCCTGCCCCCTTGGAACCCTTCAAAGTAAGACGCTACTATACTATGATATAGTAATATAGCAACATAGCAATTGCTAAAAGAAAAATGTGCTAGATATTGTTTCTCTGAAAGGAAGGAGGAAGGAACAGTAGGAGGAGAAGTCAACAATGCCTTTCCATGTGTTAGTGTTGAAGTAATGAGTAATCGGACTCAGTACAGCCCTAATCCTCTTTTTTGCAGCCATTGTTTTTCATGTTAATGTCCTTAAGTGAACTGGTGTCTATCGTTGCTCTTCATTGAGGCAGCGAAATATGAAAACTTCTTCCTCTCGAGCCTTTTGTTCTCCCTTGGGCGCCAATGCATAATTTCAATTACAAAGTGGTTTAGTCATATAATGGCATTCATGTTTGTCGACAGACAACTAAAATCCTATTAAAATGTGCTGTAGCTGCTTTGTGTGGTTACAAATGAGAGGCTGCTGAGGGAGTAGGTATGCAATCAAATTAACATTGCTATCTACTTTTAATGGTTTTATTACATCAACTGACAAAATGTACTGCTGAGAGTACTTCTGCAAATGAACAAGTAAAGTAAATCAATGGATAGAACAAATACTGAACAGCCAGTAAATGTATGATTATTGTTTATCAATTCACTAACTTCCAGATGATATATATTGTCTGCCGTCAGGTTCTCCTGGTGGATTTACAGTTGAGGCTTGTCAGCTGTGTCCTCCAGGTCACTACTGCCAACAGCGAGGCCTAGCTGGGCCAAGTGGCCAGTGTGCTGCAGGCTACTACTGTCCTGAGGGGCAGAGCACCGATAGACCACAACATCATGTTTGTTCAGTTGGACATTATTGTGAAAAGGTCAGCCATATCTGTCTTCAGGCAGTGTAAAATTGTCAGACATCGTGGTTCAATATTGTATGTGAGTTGACCTCCTTCGGCTGTGTTGTTATATTGTTGTATTGACATTTTGAAGTGCTTTGCTGCATATGTCACTTGATGTTTTTCCTGTTTTCTGGACCATCTCAATCTTCATCATTTTGTTTTGTATCTGCCTGGACTGTTATTTCTGCACTTTAATTATATGTATCTAATTGAATGGTTGCTTTAGGGAAGTGTCAGAGAGACAGCTTGTCTTCCAGGCAGCTACCAGCCCAGAGAAGGCCAGGGCAGCTGTGAGGCATGCCCTGCTGGTTTCTACTGTCAAGATCAAGGTAAGGTCATATCATCCATGGATGGATGAGATAAATGATCGATGGACAAATCGTTGGTTGACTAACTGATTAGCAGCTGGGCACATGAATGAAATCATAATTTCTAACTTTCTAAAAAACAAAAATGTATATTTTTTTCATCCCATTCATACATCAGGAATGATCCGTCCAGTTCCATGCGAGAGCGGGTTCTATTGTCCCAGTGGATCAGCAAATCACCATCCTTGTCCAACAGGGACCTATGGAAACGAGTCAGGATTGGTTAAGGAAATGCAGTGCTCATCATGTGACCCTGGGATGTATTGTAAAGGAACAGGTACGATATGTACACACCATTGACCCTCATCAGTTTGCTGCGATGTGCTTCTTACAGATGACCGTCTTGTAGTAATTTGATTGATAAAGTCCTTGCCTGAATTATACTCCTTTAAAGGGAGGACTTTCCCCAGTGGCCGTTGTGCTGCAGGGTTTGTGTGTGTTGGGGGAGCCTCTCAGCCATCACCATCAGACAACCTCACTGGATTCCCGTGCCCTCCTGGCTTCTTCTGCCCTGTAGAGACTTCTGTACCAAAACCCTGTCCAAAGGGAACATTCAGGTACTTTTTCAGCAACATCCCTAAATAATTTATAATGAGTACCCTTTGAATTACAGCTACCTCATTTCTGTAATTGCAATGCAACAAACTAGTACATGCTGCAATATGAGCAGTTATACTGAAACTACCCTGGACTGCTGGGGGGAGGGTGACTGACTACTGTTTTCTAGCTCTTTTTATTTAGTTTATTTTTATTTTTAGTTTATTTTTCTCAAGGGCAAACCAAATCCACAAATCTCACTAGTAGAAATTCAATGTCAGGTCAAGTTTTGTGATGTTTTGTTTGTGTAATAATGGAAAACGGGAGCTGTAATCTAAAGCGTTACCCTTGAATTTCTCTAAAGGAGGGGTGTGTGCTGCATTCTGTCATCTAATACAGAGTGATAATGATCCGAACAACATGACACCACATTGTTTACTTGTCCACTGCTGTAGTTTCTTTGTGTTAAATGGTTCATATTTTATGGCAGTGAGCAGAGAGGGCTTGTGGACGAGTCTCAGTGTCGTAGCTGCAGTCCAGGCTTCTACTGTTCAGAGACTGGCCTCCTGGCTGTTTCTGGACCCTGCCTGCCAGGTCAGAAATAAGAGAGCTGAGTAATGATAGTTTGATACTTGATACTCAACAGTATATAGCTTTGTAAATATTTCATTGATGCTTTGATATGGCTTTTACTGCACATTGCATGTTCACTGTTAATATGTTTTGGAGTATCCCCACAGGTTTCTACTGTCTAGAGGGATCCCAGAGTGCTACCCCAATGTCAGGTGTATCTGGAGGTGTGTGTCCACCAGGCCACCACTGTGCGAGGGGTAGCAGTGTGCCCTCACCCTGCCCAGCTGGCACTTACCAGAATGAGACTGGAGGAAAAGGCAAAGATGACTGCAAACCATGCCCTCATGGTAAACAATAAACTATATATCAGAAATATATGCACTTAACAATTTCACTTTTCCTTTTAGAACTTCTCCGTTTCTTGAGCAGAAATATGAAAAGATTTTGACATGTTCTCATTGTATGCGTCTTTCCCAGGCTGGTTCCAGGATTCATCAGGCCAGAAGGAGTGCAATCCCTGTCCCCCTGGGCTGAACTGCCCGCCCCCCAGTACCAGCCCCACCAAGGGGAGCGCCACTGGTGTCTCCAGCCCTCAGCCCTGCCCAGCTGGCTACGTCTGTCCTGGGGAGGGTCCAGACAGTCAGCCCTTCCCCTGCCCCATAGGCACATACAGCCCCAGTCAGAGTCTCACTACAGCAGGTGAAAATGCAGTTTTGTTTTGTTTTTAGTGATTTATATACAAGTAGAAGGACTACAATTTTTTCTAGTGGGTACAGGGAGCCAGTGCACTGTGGCTAGTACTGGAGTGATCTCTTTTTTGTTCTTGTTAGCAGTCTAGCTGCAGAGTCCTGAATAAGTTGTTGCCTCTCAATTGACTTTTTAGGAAGGCCAGTAAAAAGAGCATTGCAGTAGTCCAATCTAGTTGAAATGAAGGCATGCATTAGCTTTTCAGCACCTGTTGGGTTAGGCATGGCCGTACCATGAAAATATTTCTGAGATGAAAGGTGTTTTAGTAATCTTATTTATGTGTGATTTGAAACTCAAATCAAAATCTTGTTTGTTTAACCAAGCCAGTCAGATTTTTGACCGCCCCTGTGAAATCTGTCAATCTGTGTGCTTACAGGTGAGTGCCTAGTGTGTCCCGCAGGTCAGTTCTGTGGTTCTGAAGGTCTGGTTGAGCCCTCTGGATCCTGTGCTGCTGGGTTTCTCTGTCTGATGGGAGCCATAGTACCAAACCCCACTGACAACAGAACCGGGTCTCCCTGTCCACCCGGGGTTTTCTGCCAACAGGGGCTCAGAGCAGGTAGATGGAGTATCAATGACAAGTGAAGCCTTTAAATAAGAATATTACTTTAAACGTTTCTTAGTAAGCTGATACCGTTTCCTGTAATGGTCCAGAATATAATGTTGTGTGTATGTGTATGTTTCTTCCTCTTGACTGCTTGTGCTGTAGGTGATTGCTGGGCAGGTTTCTATTGTGACTGGGGCTCTAGCAAAGCGGATCAGGCTCTGTGCCCAGCTGGTTCCTTCTGCCCAACAGGATCACCGGTTACCCTGCCCTGTCCTGCAGGAACATTCAGCTCTGAAACAGGCAACACACACCAGGACAACTGTACCACATGTACCACTGGATACTACTGTCAGGGTGGGGGAGATGACTTTGTTGTAGAGTGATACTATGGTATATGAAGTATAAGTAGATGAGGTAGATTGAGGGAAAGTGAGCACATCAAAAAATGAATTACTTCAATGACAAAATAACTAATAACTCCTGAAACAATGTGATGATATCCAAGGGTGGAGTTTTTGCTTTAAGGTCCAGATTAGTTGTAACCTTTCAAAGTCCACATAGTTACAAATCCCCAATATGTGAAAATGCAACTCATTCATTATATTCAGGTGTATTTATCTCTGTTATTTCTCCCTCTTGTGGATCAGGTGGAGGTACTGTGCAGCCTGCACTGTGTCCTGTTGGTCACTACTGTCCTCCAGGTCTAATAACGGGGCTGGAGTTCCCTTGCCCACCTGGCACTGTGCAGAGCCAGCTGGGAGCCTCCAACCTCGATGCCTGTCTGCCTTGTCCTGCTGGTATGGAAAGAAATAATAGTGCTTGACTGTGTTGAAACTTATTAGATTTGTTAAATTGTGCATTCTCTGTATAATTGTGTCATTTCATTAGACTGGCACACATTCATGTGAATAGCTACACATTGTACTCATTGTGCTTCTTGATGGTGACGACTGTAGTCTGTTGATGTTTTCCCTAGGAATGTTCTGCTTGCTGCCGGGCCTGTCCGAGCCCACAGGACTCTGTGAGGCAGGATACCACTGTCCTGCAGGATCTACCAGCCCTAACTCCACTGAGTATCAGGTCTTGTCCTCATTGTCTAACTGTAGCCTCTATAGGTCCATAACCTCTAAAAACACTATGGTAGGGTTTGTAAAACATATAAACAAATGCTTCATTATTCTTGGCAATTGACACAAACAAAGGATATAAATGAGGCTTGTTGATTTATGTTTTATAGTATAGAATAAAATATAATAAATACAATATTTCTACCTTTTTCTGTTTGTCAGGGGAACTCTACCAGAAGCAATCTTTGCCCTGCTGGCCACTACTGCCCCGCTGGCACTGGCTATCCACTCCCTTGCCCTGCAGGCTCCCTCTCCATCTCTGCAGGATTGAGGGCGATTGAAGAATGCCCCCCCTGTCCCCCCGGACTGTTTTGTGACAGGCCTGCATTGGCAGAGCCCTCAGACGCTCTTCCATGCCACGCTGGGTAAACACATCTGCTCTTCTGAACTCTCTCACTTTCAAGTCTCTCCACTTTATCTAAACTTGGATGCTGTGGCCCCAGTGGATACTATATACGATGTGTTTTTTGTGTCTTTGACCTGAAAATGAAGTGATTCTCTCTCTGCTTCTCTCTTATCTCTCTAATGTCTGATGCTTTTTGTGTATCAGATCATACCACTGTTCTATCAGACTGTTATGTTCTGCCTTGTATTTATTTTTGGATATATGCATAGTCAGGATGAACACACGTTAAAGAGAGCAGTCCAAAATGCCAGCAAGATTACTGCTGTTAGTCAAAAAATGAGTGACAAGCCTGTATACAGACAGATAATGAACAGCAGCCCTCTGCATGGTTACATATTTAGTTACAGCAAGAGAGGGAGTAGGCGCCTACAGCAGGACAATATCTACACTAAGTGTTATGTTAGCCGTCTAGCTGCAATTAGGCTCCAATGGAGACCACATGGGCTTGAACCCTTTAACCCTTTAACCTTGCTGTTACATTTATTCTTTGTTTTTCTTTCCATGTGTATTTTTTTGTGTTTTTTGTATGTGCTTATTGTGGATGCTGCTGTCACCCAAATTTCCCTCCTATGAATAATAAAAAAGGACTTGACCTGATAGAGTGTACACATTTCCAGGATCTGATATTAGCCATACAATTGATGAATGCATACTGAGCAAAACGTATTATTATTTTATTATTATATTATGATTGTTTTGCTTTCCCTTTCTCTCCCTGCAGGTATGTATGTCAGGGTGGCAGTTCCAGCCCCACACCGTTTGATGGTCCCCAAGGTTACTTGTGCCCCGCTGGCCATAGCTGTCCTGTTGGCTCAGTAAGCGAGGTACCCTGTGAGCCTGGCACTTATAATCCAGCCCTTGGGGCAGCCCACTGCATAATATGCCCCAATGGGGCAATGTGCCCCTACTCAGCCACCCAGGAACCCTCTCTCTGCCCAGCTGGTGAGGATGGGCGAAAATACTTGCATCCAACAAACTTTCAATCTATGAATCTGATCCATAACCATTTTACATACAGCGATTGTACTATGCAATGGTTGACTTTCTAATTTTGCTATAGTAGTGATAATTAGTATCAATTACTGTGTTCTGCCAGGCCATTTCTGTCCTGCTGGGACGGCCCTGCCCCTGCCCTGCCCTGTAGGGACTCTCAGCAACCAGACAGGAGCCCACTCTGTCTCTGTCTGCACAGCCTGTCCCTCTGGAGTCTACTGCAGTTCATATGGAGCGTCAGTGCCACAAGGTGACCAGATCGGCCAGGGTCTTTAGTGTGATTCATTTGTTAAATTAGTTTTCTAGCTACATGAACCTATTAGTTAACCTATTCCATGACAAATAACCTACTTGATACTGAGTGGATGTAGTGTTTTTTGTCTAGGCTTCTGTTTGCAGGGTTATTTCTGCCATGGTGGAGCCATGGGGCCAACACCACAGAGCTCTGACAACTTCCCCAGGAATGGGCCCTGCCCCGTCGGCCACTACTGTCCCGCAGGGTGCCTCTCCCCACTTCCATGCCCTATTGGCAGTATCCGCAACACCACCGGTACACATACACACTCATTTTGACATGCCTTTATTTATCTGTGTTAGAACCACACCACTGTGTGATGAACAGAACATGAATGTTGTAGCATATGTATCGTCGGTTGGAATTAAATGAAAATACATTCCTTTCATGTTCTTCCACCTAGAGTTGTTTGATAAACATTTACTTGTGAATGGGATCTCTCGTTGTATAAGTAAAGGTTTTCTGCATGACATGGTATCTGTTTTATTTCTAATTACAGGAGGTGTCTCCATGGAGAGCTGCTCTGCCTGTCCTGCAGGTCACTACTGCTCCACTGAGGGTCTGGCCAGCCCAAGTGGCCCCTGTGCTGCTGGTTTCTACTGCCCCTTTGACTTCTCCTCAACCACGCCATATGCCTTACTCTGTCCCAAGGTGAGGATAATTCATTTAAACACTTCCATTCTCTATTTCTCTGTATTTATTTTGCAAAACCCTGCCTCCCCTCTCTTCCAGTGTATTCCCTTTCCTTATCCATTATCATTATTGTTTGACTAATAGTATTTCTCAAGAAAAAGCTTCCTTGTATTCATCTCACATATTTTGTTATATTAAGGGAACTTAATATCTCCTAGGGTCACTATTGTCCAGGTGGCTCTCCCCTGGCCCTGCCTTGTCCTACAGGAGAGTACCAGCCCAACCCAGGCTCGCATAGCTGCATCTCCTGCCGACCGGGCTTCTACTGTGAGGAGGCCATAGCAGGAGAGCCATGGCCCTGCCCACCACACTCATTCTGCCCTGCAGGTACATTAAAAGGTCAATTTCTGACTACAGAAGATACAACTTCTAATTCGATGTATGTATAACAATGTGATCCATTCTGAAGAAAGCAATAAGACTGAACAAATGGCATCACAAACTTGTATTTCAGTGCAAGAAAACTGACTAGAACGCTAGTAGGTAATATCTTCAGTCTCTTTGAGTCATGCGATCCATGTCTTGCACAATCTTTTTTTTGGACAGGAACCATGGTGCCTCAGCCCTGCCCTGATGGCACATACACTCTTTCAAACCAGAGAGGGCTACAGGAAGAGAGAGAGTGTTTATCTTGTCCCCCAGGGAAGTTCTGCAGGTAAAGTACACTGGTACACTGGATGCTTGTTAACACCTCAGCTTTAATGCATTCACATAAGCACTCATACACACACAAACACACACACCTGTCTCACACTTACATAGGCACAGACATACAGTACATACACATACACATACACATACACATACACACATCTCTCAGCCCTGCTTGTTCGCCTAATATGCATGAAATTAATGATTGTGGACGTGAGTAGGGGAGGTGAAGAGTGCCATGTAATTATCATGCTGTAGGTGTAATGAAGCATATTTATTGTGTTATGAATGTTTATCTGTGTGTGTGTGTGTGTGTGTGTGTGTGTGTGAGAGAGAGAGAGAGAGAGAGAGAGAGAGAGAGAGAGAGAGAGAGTTTGTATGCAGTGATTTATGTAATGTAAATAACCTTGCATACTGTATTTTGTCCTCAGAGCTGGTAGGATCCAGGGTGTGTGTGCCGCAGGGTATCTCTGTGTTTCTGGGAGTGCAGATTTCACCCCTCAGGGACTGCTGTCTAATTGGAGCAAGTGTGAGTGGGGTGTGCAATGTGCTGGACCATGTCCACCAGGTATAATAAATCATTTCTTACTATTCAAATAAATTGTCAAACTGATGTTTTGGAAGTTGACTGGAAGTTGTCTTTTTGCAAGGCTTCTACTGCCCTGAGGGCACAGACAGGACTGAGGTATGTCCTGCCAACACCGTTCGAAGCTCCCCTGGAGGTGCAAGTCAACAGGACTGCCTGCCGTGCCCACCTCAGCACTGGTGTAAACCTGGTATGTTTGAGTGATGGTTGGTTTATGTGTTCTGCAGCTTCACTAGTCAGACTTTATTCTAAGTGTACTTGTGAAGTAGCTCTAATATTAATATTAATAACAACACCACCACTAACAATAGTAATCATTTATATAAACAAGAGTTACAAAGTTAAGGTCCACAGTACCCTCACTGTAAAAGATTGTCAAGATGTGGTCAATTCCAAAACTGACCAACCCAGAGGAGCTTAATAACTATTGGCAACATGGCCCTCATGTCAGTACTGGTCAAGTGCATGGAGCGTGTTGTCCCGCCTCATAACACAAATGGGTCCCTCCCAGGATGTGCTGCAGTTTGCATACAGACAGAACCGCTCACTGGAAGTTATATGTATGTATATGTGATATATGTAGTGCACACCACCTACACCCACCTGGAAAACCCACAATAATTTTTTTTTATATTTCTCCATGCGTTAATGTGTGCTGGTCTGCACAAGGCAAATGTCCATTATTTATGTTCTCATCACACATGAAATAAAAGGAAACATAACAGAAAACAGAAAAAGTGAGAAGTAAAAAAAGCAAGATAAAAAGTGCAAGTCATGTGCAAGGAAGTGAACAAAAGGAGGACATTGATTTATCCAGTATAAGCTCAGCAAGTAGGTCACTAGAAGCCCTGACAGTGAAAACCCGGTCACCTTCTGTCTTTAGCCTAGACCTGCCTGGGGCTTGATGGTTTATAAGGGGTTAAAAGGTCCGAGATGTAGCCAGAGGCAAGGCTTTGATGGGCCTTAATATTTATCAATAAAGCATTGAAATTAATTCTAAAACTGACAGGCAACCAATTTAAAATAGTACAAATAGTACAAAATAGGTGTATTGTAGTCCCTTCTCTAAGTCCTAGTCAAAACTATGGAGCCATGACACATTTTTTTAGGTGAGGCAGGTAAAAATTCAGTAGCATTTACACAAATGCAGGGAAACATGCACTTGTCACCAAACATCTTGAATATACAAAATCTGAACATAAAAATATGTGAAATCCCAAAACTGCATTTCCTGTCTTAGTCTTTAGTTTATGCTTTCTCTCAGGAGACCCAGTCCTTCACCTGTGTCCTGCTGGCCACTATTGTGATGGTCTGCCTGGAAGTGACTATGATGGAGGGACAGGGCCCAGGAGGTGTCCCGTTTACACCTACAGAGCTGCCCCTGGGGCAGGCAGCAAGGGTGACTGTCAGTCCTGTCCCCCTGGCTCACACTGTAACTCCACAGGTCTGACACTCTGCACCTCACACATCATGACAAGAGCCTCATAATTCATTTTGTTTATTAAAATTGACAAAATATAACAGACTCCATGTGTGCTTATTAAAGATGATTTTGCCTTTCTTTCTGATATATCTTAAAATATCTTAAACCTTTGAAGTGCAATAGAGACATTACCATAATGTGCCACTCTCAGTGTTTTCTTTTGCATTTTCAAGGGCAGTTCAAAGCAGAGATGAGCAAACTGCATTTCTAAATTGTATACATTTCAGTATACACACTCTCTATCATGATACTAGTGCCTGTGTGAGACAATATAATGTGACGGGCAGATGGATGTTACCTGAGGTGACAATAATGAGTGTTGGATTTGAGAGGGAATATTTTTTCTCAGTTCCCTCTCAAATGCTTAAGGTTAAAACCTGCAGTTATACAGATAATGATTTGCTCTTGCATTATATTTCTGTTCTTGTTCTCTCTTAGGGTGACCGTATCAGGGCTTCTTCAATACTTTCTTGCTGTAGGATACAGTAAAATATTTTTTATTCTGGTTGTGCGTTGTGAATTGTTGTCAATGTCATTTTCCAGGTCTGACAGACTACTCCAAAAATCTGTGTCCACCTGGTTACTGGTGCAGTGGGACTGGTCCTCCCATCCTTTGCCCAGCAGGCACCAATAGGCCCTTTCCTGGAGCTGCAGCACCCAGCCACTGTGAGCCCTGCGCAGGAGGAACCTTCTGCCCAGATCCTTGGACTACAGGACTGCCCAACATGAAGGGGATCCCCTGTAGGGCCTCCTATCAATGTCCCCCTGGTAGGTGTATCTTCATAGTTTATCCATTATAGCACAATTTAGATTGTGTAGGTGATGACTTTGAAACTTTTTAAAGAAATGTCTACTTCCCCAAAGATTACAGATTACAAAGATCTTTTCTCATTATCCAGGTGCAGTCTCAGAGAGGCTGTGCAGGGCTGGCTCATACTGCGGACCTCAGACTGCAGAGCCTCAGGTCTGTCCTGAAGGTTATTTATGTCCCGAGGGATCCCAAACCTACAATACTCCAAAGCAACTGTGAGTGCAGGCCAAGCCCCATAACCTAAAACTTAGAGGGCAAACAAATGTTGGCTATAAGACTCCTGTGGAAATGAAAACCTTTAACTGTTGAAATGATGAGAGGAGAAGATTTGGGGCTTATTGTGGGACTGATCCTACACTGATGGTTGGTGTTAAAGCTTTATAAATAACCCTGTCACTGTGCTCCACAGTTGTCCATTCCCCTACTACTGTCCAGCCAACAGCTCCGCCATGCTGTCCTGTGAAGGGGGTTTCATGCCTGTCAATACCAGCGGGCCCAGGGGATCCAAGAACAGCTGTTGTAATGTGTGTGAGGGGGGCACCTATCGCCCAGACCTCTCCCCCATCTCTCACTGCCGTCCATGCCCACCCGGGTACCATTGCCCCCCAGGTACATTACATTGAAAAGCATTAGTCTCAGGAATTAGGATTCCAGCTCTATATACGATGTTTATGTAATATATTGTCTAACTCCAAATGAACTATCCAGGTACAAAACACTACCAGAGTAACCCATGCCCACTGGGGTATGTCTGCCCACTGGGATCCACCCAGCCAGTCCCCTGCCCCCCTGGCTCCTTTGGTAACCTCACCCATGCTAAACAAATGGACTGCCACCCATGCCCGGCTGGCACCTTCAACCACCTGCCTACCCAGAAGGCTTGCTTTCCCTGTGGCAGCTCCTCCACATCACCACCAGGTTGGGTACCATTAGATCTTCTTAGATCACTTAGATTTAATAAATGATGTAGCAGCTAAAATGTTTATTTTAATTTATTTATTATTAATGCTGCATTTTACATTTTCAGCTGCACAGGAAAGTAGATTTTTTTGATGACATGCTATGTAACACTTCCCCAGGGTCCTCTTTGTGTACTTGCATCGGTAAGAACCGTGCTTTCCAGCACTCAGATGGATCCTGTGTGTGTAGAACTGGTTTTATCTTCTACAATGAACTGGATTTCAGGAGCTCTAGCTCTGACAGTGAGCTGGATTGCCAGCCTGAGGTCAGTAGTAGCCCTGAAGTCAGCACTAATTAAATTTGTTTTTTTGTTTGTTTTGGCTCCTTGTGAAATTCCACTTTAAATCAGTTCTCAGTTCAGTTAGTTAACCCCTCATGTGACCCATTAACGGTGATTTTGTGTTTTCAGTTGATTCGGAAATGACAAGCAAGCACATATGTTATATCTGATACATCTGGTGTAACAGAGTTTGAGGTCCTTTAGATGTGTGTGTGTCTTACAGGTGAATAGACGCTGTGCTGCAGGACAGGTGCGTCTGGCAACATCCAGAGAATGTGTGTCTCCTTCCCTCCACTCCTGTAACATCACCTGTGGACCTTATGGAGGAACTCTGGATGTGGAGATGGGCATGTGAGTATGTCTATTACTAAACTATGAAATCAAAGCTGTATGTAACAAAGTCTGTTCTCTAAGTGGTAAATAGTCTGATATGCTCTCTGACTCTCTTTTGCCGTTATCTGTCTGCTCCTCTTTCCCCAGCTGCCAGTGTGAGCGATATGTGTCTGCCGAGGAGCTTTGTAACTCTTCCTGCCTGTCCAGACTACCTCAGCTCTCTGCCCAGCTCTCCCCTGATGGACCACTGCTGCTCAGCCTCAAACAGAGAAACAGCATGGTCTGGGCCAGGGTGAGTGAGAGGTGGCCTGGCTATTGAAAAAGAGATAGTTGCTTATACCTCGCAAGTGCATGCAGAATACTGTGCTTTAATTATGCTAGATACACGTGTGGCTAAGAGGAAGGATTTCTGTAACCTGGTACCACCAGATAAAGATAATCATAAATACACCATTAGTATTGCTTCAGTGCAACTTAGAGACTTATCAGCCTGCAGGGTCTGGCCAGGTCGATTGGCTGGAGGAGGGCCTGGGAGGGGAAAGCATTGATTAGGGACTTGGCCAGTCTGGGGCTTATCGGGACACCCAGAAGATGGTGCAACTGCAGATTTTATGATATAATTGCATCATGACTAGAGGAAAATGATTTTAAAAACGTATTCTTCTCTCCATGCGAGTGAAAGTATTTCCTAGTTCACCACTATAGCTAGAAAAGACAAGAGTGCATTTTTATAAATTTCCTCTAGTTTCATCATCTGGAAATTTGCATGCTTTTTTTTGTGTGTATGTCTATTTTTTTGGGTGTTGTTTTTTTATAATTGCATTGTGCCCTTCCCAGTGTGACTTAATAATAATAATAATAATAACTTTCATTTTTAGAGCGCCTTTCAAGTTACCCAAGGCACTTAACAATAGAAGAGAGAAGAACTAGATAAGGTGAAAAACAAAGGGAAGAAAAAAAAGACAAGTAGAAAGACAATACAACAAACAAAGGACAAAAAGGCAAAAAAGCAGAGGGCCACAATTCAGAAGCTGGGTCCAAAGGCCTTCAAAACCTCAATGGACCCAGCATTATGGATCTCCACAGGGAGTGAGTTCCAGAGGGTGGGGGCAGTCACGCTGAAGGCTCTGTCCCGGAGAGTCTGCAACCTGGTGTGGGGGCTGATGAGTAGTCACGTGTCGGAGGAACAGAGATTTTGGGAAGGGGTGTAAGTAGAGAGAAGGTCCGATAGGTACTGGGGAGCAAGGGCATGAAGGGACTTGTAGGTGAGGAGCAGGATTTTAAAGGTGATGCGGTACTTGACTGGGAGTCAGTGGAGGTGGGTGAGGGTGGGGGTGATGTGCTGCCAGGCTTTGGTGCAGGTGAGAACCCCGAACGTACTGGAGCCTATCCAGGGATTTGCTTGGGGACCCCGGATAGGACTCTTAGAGTGGGTTTGTGTCAAGTGTTGAACTGGGTGAGTGAGAGCTTTGTTTTAGTAACAGTATGTATTCATCAGAAGTGGAACACAGTCAGGAGAGTTATTCAATAGGCTTTACTTTTAGAAATAAAACATTTTGCTCACAGAAAATAATTTTAACAGCCACACATAGTGTCTGGGCGAGGATGAACTGGAGCCTGCTGCAGAACGTTTTGTGTTTGTAGTGTGGCCATTGTAGTATTGGGATGTTTTCATGCCATGGATGACACAATAGTTATTCATTAATTTCCATATTGTTCCTCACCCCCCTGTCATATCAGATTGATTAATCAGCAAAGTTATTGATTTCCAGTGTTCTACTTGTTCTCCGGTGTGTGACAACACTGGCAACACTCAGAAACTTCAGTTCAGTGCAAACATGAAGCGGGAAGCCCTGTACCTTTCTTCAGAGAAGGGCACTGATAATGTATTGCTATTGACATCTTGTTTGTTTATGAATCTATGGGTCATGCTGTGGTGTAGCAGTTCTCACTGAGCTATGTTTCTTTTTACTTCCAGAATGTAAAGGATGTTTTAGGACCAGATATCCATGTGAAGAATATTGGGAAAATCCACCTGGTTCAGTTTGACTCTGAAGGAGTGTTTGGTTGGATTCTCACGGACAAAGAGCTTATCAATCAGTTTCTGTCAGGTAACTAGCTTGTAACTTCATTATTTCCTGTTAATGCTTAGTGTGTTGCAAGGTTTTAATTTTCGCTTTCTATTTCTGTTTGTTCTCTTTCTTCTCTATTTCTGTATCCGATATAATTTTACAGGAAAGATGACTTGAAAACGGAACTTGATTGTGAACCACAAGCTATCACATACTAACGTAACATTGATTTATCTCTGCTCAGACCCAGTAGAACTCCTAGACACAAGGCCCAGGAAGAAGAGAGACACCAAAACTAAAGATGATCCTGTTCACCCCTCTGTCCTTCCTCGTATCCCCAATCCCGTTGCCTGTCTCTCCACCAGCGACATGCTCATTTTCCAGCTCACCATCAACCACACTGGTACTCCATTTTTCAAGTCAAGTACATCATAAAACAGCATAAATGACACTGTCAGACAATGCTATCACACATTTATTTGTTTTTAAAACAGTTAATGAACCCTATAACCTTGCATTACATTTATTTTTAAGACCGCCGTCTCAGCCACTTCCCAGTGTATCAGAAAGACCACCTGTTCAACAGTAACCCCAGCTGGGACTTTGGTGCCTTCAGACGTTTGCAGATACTCATGAAGCAGACTCACTTCAATTCCACCAGGTGCTGTAGAGCCCAGACTGCAGACAGAGGCTCAAGCATTTATCATCTTAAAACCCATTTTGTGATCATGACCTCTCTTTACCACCAAGTTCTCCTCTCCTCTCCCCACCCTTCATTACTCCTCTCCTCTACTTTTCACTCTTTTCTACTTGTCTCCTTTTATTTTCTCTCCTCTCATGTCCTACGACTTCCCTTTCTGTCTTTCCCCTCCTCAGGTTTGCCCATGTGTTTTCAGAAACGGGGAAATATGTGTTTGTGGACAGTGCTGTCCCAGAGTGGAATATGGTGGTGGTGGTCAGTGAAGAGGGGACAGAGTGTGACCCCAGGGCCGCCGTCTTCCAGCCCATGACCCCGGCACAGTTGGTCAGGTACGGGATTGTCAAGCAGCACCGTCTCAACCTGCTGCCTGACTGGGGAGTGATTGCAGGTGGGTGTTCTTATTGTTCATGGAAATCAAGTTTGTTATTGTCTCCTCATCGTTTTCTCTTGCAGTATTATGAAGGTGATGAATTTGTCACTTGGGTCCATTGGCATTTCCGATCATGACAGGATGCTAACTGTGTGTGTCCTTACAGGGGTCCTAGGTCTCCTGCTGGTGCTAGTAGTGGTTCTGACCACCACAGCGCTGGTTCTGAGACCCAGAAAAGCAAAGCTCATCTCCCAGTGGAGGACTAAGCCCAGGTGGCACAACCTGGGGGAGCCCTTCTCTTCTCTGGTGGAGTATGATGACAGTGGAGACAGGTCTGTTGGCTCGGCAGATGTTGTGTTTCCCTACGTGTCAGAAAGTGGACGGTAGTTGTCCTGGTGGTTCAGTTGGCTGAAGTGCACACAATGTACCCGCAACACCCTGGGTTGGAATCTAGGACGTTTGTCACTTGTCATCCCACTCTCTTTCTCCCGTCTTTCCTGTCACCCTCTACTATAAACTCTGTAAAATCAAATAAAAAGTGAAAATGCCAAGAGCGTTCACCATGTGACACAAGCAAATACACACACACATTTGCAAAAAAGATCTTGACCCGCATTCCCCTTAAAAAGAGATCCTATAATATAACATCAACAATACTTTGGCTATGTATTTGTGTTTCAGCATAGTTGCCCCAACCCAAGCTGGCCTACTGGGCAGTAGGGGTGTAGGAGAGGGAGCAGAGGCGGAGGAGCCTGCTGTCTCAAAGGGAGGTAAGTTGAGTCTTTATTACCCTATACTGTAGCTTTTCCTAGAAACATTGCTTAAACCGTCTTTCACCTTTGTGTAATGTTAATGATGTGGGTGGGATCGGGGAGTGCACAATGACTTCACACACCGTGAAGAATTGTAGGACCCTAGAGATTATTTTGTAGGGACCATTACCATCGCTGGCTGAAGTGGCCTGCATTGGATCTATACATCTACTGTAATATTATATATCACCTATCAAAAAGATTAAAACATGGTATTTATTGGCGCTGGTGTAGCGCAGTTTCAAGGTCCCCCTGCAAGTTCAGATCTCAGAGCCCTTCAGCCAACTTCAAGAACTGCCCTGACACACCTTATTAGAAGTGAAATGCAGTACCTACCTCTTCTCTATCTCAGCACCCAGTGACACTGAAATGAAACACCAACAGACTGTAGCCATCCCCTTTCATGCATCAAGTAATAATAATTTAACTATTAGCTGATAGGACAGGCTAAAGACAATGAAAAGCACAGACGAGACAAATACTATTTGGCGCCAAACAGTAACAAAACCGACACAAGACAATCGTAGCTTAGCCTCAATACAAATTGAATGTGGATTTTTCTTTTTGAATACAGTACTTTGACTTAATCAGAAAAGAAAGAGATTAAGCTAAACAAGACTGGTGCTACTTTCAGCACCACAGACAATTCACCTCAAAGTGATCGAAGTTTCAGCACCATGGATAGTGGAGCACCAATTTCTTTCTTTCTGTTTAGCGTATTGTCACTTCAATAACAATCTGTAATGTCTCCGTTTTCATTTTATTATATTGAGAACATCTTATGGGACATCTTATAGGAACATCTTATGGGAACATCTTATGGGACTCTTATGGGAACATCTTATGGGACTATATAAGAGAACATCTTATATACACACAAATGTATTGCAATTCTTTAAGTGAATGAAATTAAATGAAATCAAGTGTTTATCCCCAGTAGTCCTGCCATTATAGCCTACTACTGTCTAGTGTCCTTAGCCTTGCATTTAGTTGAGCAAATGTTTTAACCACGTCCTCTATTTTGTGGGTTTTAAAACTGACAACCCAGAAGGTCTGTCTTGAAACGTGGAAAATGATGCTTCTGGTTCTTTATTATTATTATCAGTTTCGAAAATGATCTCTCAGCAGAAGCCACAATAAGGGGAATGGTTAGCGACAGCATGAGTGCTGTAGCAACATCGGGGAAATTGGGAAGAAGGGAGTAGTGTTTCAAATAAAGCTGTCCTTCAACTAAGCCTCTCTCCTTCTCCTTAATTGCCTCCATCAGTGTATTATTAGACAGTAAAGTCTGAGGAAAGTGATGATAAAGTCATTTGTTAGTTTCAAATGGCATCTCATTTGCAAACTCAAGGTTACATTTTATATTAATAAAATGGGGGCTATATTTGTCACTTGTTGTGAACATACTCCCCATTTTTAAAATGATGTATATGTTGGATACGCCTATATTTAATGGTTTGGGGCTAGTTAATGCCTGCTAAAGTCAGTCTCAAGTTCATCTTTCTATGTTCTTTCTAAGTTGCTGTAACAAAGTTTGGTTAAGTTCAATGAACAAGACAATCTGTCTTTATTTTCTGCACATTTGGACGTCTTTGGACAACCTAGTAATAGAAAATCATCAAAAAAAACCCCAGTTTTGACTACATTTTTGCCTCTGACTGGCTTTTTGATATATTTGCCATATTTCTTATAGCTGTCTGCTCCCTGCCAACGATTCAAGTGGCTGTACTGTAGAGTTAGCTTTAATGGGTCTGGCTTATTGCTTATTGCATTATTCATGCTGCTTGATAGGGCATTTAAATGGCCATTTGCCCAGGCATTATGAACCCACCAGGCATGACCAGGTAGTAGTTAGCCTATTCCCCATTTGATTGATGATGTAGGCAATAATGACTACTATAACAGGCTAATGACTTGTGGGGTTATCTCCAGCTCTCTAGCTGGGCTTTGTATTTTTAATTCACATATTTATCATTCATTTCATGCTCCATCCTTTCAAAAAGCACTGGATAGAGAGGCTCCACTGCATTATTATAGAGCTCAATGAAGGCAGTTTTGGTTTCATGGTACAATCACCCTTGATCCTTGATCACCAAGTGATTTCCTTAATAGTTGAAAGATAAAATATAAGAATAAAATACATTTCCAACACCATGCTATAGTGGGTGAATCAGTGTACAAGAATTAGAATGGGGTGATGAAACGTCCCACTTAAACCACAACCTGCATTAAGCAGGTACCAAAAATATATTCAGAAAGCTACATGGATTCTATAGGTTCAGCCCATTTCTGTCTTACTTACTAATGGCATTTGGCTCTCACATTCAGGAAGTGTGTCAGGGCGGTGTGAGTTGGAGGAGTTCAATGTGAAAACGCTGTATGACAAACTAGAGGATCAAAACCTCCACCTGGCCTCACAGCTGGCTCGCCACCGCAAAGACACACAGGAGTTCTACAGAAACATCTGCCAGCAGACTGATGCACTCAGGGTGAGACTTACTGTAGTGAAAACTTAAGACGATATTGTGGAATTCTTTCTAGTAAGAATTGACAGTCAGATTTTTAAGGATTTAATTAATTGCAGTTATAATATGTTGAGTTCAAGTTTCCATATTATGCTATGTTACGCAATGTAATGTAGCTAGCTAAATTTCAGGAAAAAAAACATCTTCTTTGTGCATCTTGCAGAATGTTTTCGAGAATATGGATGCAAAGAAATTGAGTCTTCTTAAAGAGCTGCTAGTCCGTGATGCTGTGAGGGATAAACAATCTAATAGTGGGCTGGGAGAGAGAGATACACAAGGTAAAACTGAATGGTGATGATATGGTGCTTGATCTGAGAGATTTGTTTCAACATTGAATCAAATTCAATGTTGAATGATCAAAAACATTTTCCAGTAAAGAAACAAATCTCTGTTCACCAAAATGTGTCACCGTTTTTAATTATTTTTTGTTTCATGCATGGGATTGAACTTCTTGCCCCAGCTGAGGCCTCGGTGGCATTACTGGGAGCTGTTCTCAGGTCAGTTGAAGCTCTCTTATGCAGGCTGACAGGAGAAGCTTGGCAGAACCAGGATCTGCCTGCTCCCCCACACTGCCTTATAGATGCCAGGGAATGTGAGCTGCAAGCTGGATACACACAAACTGGTGACATCCACATGGGCTATGCACAGGTACTACAGTTGTAATAGGTTTGTTTTTAACACATCTTGGAATTAGTAAATTGAGCAACCATCCCAATTATATCCCCAGTTTTCTTCAATGAATATGACCAAAATGGGAGCACCTCCCCATGATTCAGGTAAGGTACAAATCTACACAAAAAGTGTTCCATTTTCAGAGAAAATTAACTTGTTTCCCAAAAATGCACTGCATCAAGACCCTATTAAAGAATACAAATATTGTTTTAAGTTCAGCTTTGCACTGTAAATATGTGTATTTTGTCTTTCCCAGTCCATCTACAGGGCACAGCCCCTTGTCTGAGTGACCAGGACCTGTCTATGCTGGTAGCTATATCTCCTCTGTCCAGGACCCTGCAGGAGATCCAGCAATCTTTACAGAACCTCTACACAGCTGAGCCTGGTCAGCATCTCCACAATGATAAAGAAACAGTTGCAAAACATAGTTCAAACATTTTTTTAACTAATATAAAAGCCACAACAGTAATGTAATGATGATGCAATCCAAGATCTCAGAAAGACAATCTGAACTGTGATGCATCCAAAAAAAACAAAATATGCCAGTTATGAAGTGGAAATAATATTCTGTTCTGTTGTAGTTGTTACAGAACATCCTGTCCAGGAGGATCCTGCTGTGCACCTTATTCCAACTGCCTTGGATAACCTCTCACCACAGCATTCTGCCATCTTCCTGTTTGGTTGTCAGGTGATGCAGTTTCTTGGCAAGTGTCCCCTGTTCCCCCCCGTTCTTCTGCTACTGGCTAAGTCACTTCCCGTTTCCTCCTCTTCCTCTAATGAGGGTCTGTTGGCGCATTGCTCAGGGGACTTTTATTTTGATACAACCAATCAAATCCTTTATCTGTCGGAGGCCAAGCTTCAGCACGTGGGACAGTTCATCGCTACCATCCTTCAGTCCATGGCTTATATAGCATCAGGTAATCAAAAGGATGTAAGACAAAGATTTAATTTGTAAGAAAACAGAAAAATAGACAGATGAAAAAAACTGAAAAGAAAGAGAGTCCTGAAACCCAATCTTATTCTTTGCCTCAGTAATGTAACAGCCATGTATGTAATATGATATGATAGCATTGGTAATGATCTTTGAAAGCATGAAGCATATAATCTTCTTTGGAGAAAATGACTTTGATTTGTTTTCGCACCAGGATCCAAGCCCCAGAGCTTTATGCAAGCTCTCCATCAGGCCGTTTCAGCTCTAAGCCTTCAGCTGTTCAACTCTTCTTTCAAATGGAAGGTATTTAGGTGCTGTTTAAGCCTCACACAGCATCCCCGTATTGTTCAAATGTGTACAAATGACAGTTTTATGTCTTCTTTTTGCAGTCAAAATCTGATGCTTCAGAGAGGCCGCACGGATCATTAGTTGAGGACTTTCTTAATGTTAGAGTTCCCTCTGAAACACAGTTCACTGAGTATCTATTGGCTAGCAGGTTTGTAAGAAACATAATATGTACAGCAGAGTATAATAAGCCCTTCAATAAATATTGTGCAATGAAATGACCTTTTCCCCTGTCTTCCCATCTAGACTTCAGAAATACAAGTATTTCAAGGTAGAGCAGCTCATATGGGACCTCAAACAGTGTCCAACTGAACAAACGGAAAAGGGTAAGACCAATTGTTTATTTATAGTAAGATGCAGTTGCTCTGGCCTTGCTCTATATAGGGGGTGGACAAAATAATGGAAACATCACATGAAAAAGGACTTTAAATTTGAAGTAACTAAATCACAGTTACAAAGGCAGCTATACAGACGAGTCACATTAAGTTGACTGCCAAGTATCAGTGTTAAAAGAGGTCTGACAATCACCACATTTACAAATTAGTTTTGAAAAGCAGCATGAGGCAACTAACAGAGTTCCAAAGAAGCTAAATCAGCGGTGTCCAATCATGTGCCATGGAGGGCCGAGAGTATGCAGGTTTTCACTCCAACCAAAGACTACAGCAGGTGATTTCACTGATTAGTCACTCCTCTCTGGTTGAAGGTGTGTTAATCAGTGAAATCACCTGCTGTAGTCTTTGGTTGGAGTGAAAACCTGCAGACTCTTGGCCCTCCATGGCACATGATTGGACACCACTGAGCTAAATAGTTGGTGCATGAATTGCAGGTGCATCATTTGCAAAAACTACAAAATTATTTATTGTGGCAAGGGGAACAGTCATGACAACATAATCCCACACAACACAGCAAAGACAAACCGTGGTTTGACACTTGAGCATAGCTGCTAAACCCCACAAAACTAGAAAAATGAACCCAAAATTGAATCAACATCTCTGTGACACAGTCTCAACAAAAAGTGTGTGTTGTGAGTTTCACAAAGCTGGTATTTATGGCAGGGCTGTCATTCGGAAACTGCTTGTGTCCAAGGCCACAGGTCTACATGTGGAGAAAGTTACAAACAACGTTTTCTGGTGGTGGATCCATAATGGTATGGGCAGCTGTCTTGTGGGATTCATGGTGCAAACACTGATCCCTTATGATGTTATTCCAAGATGACAATCTGCCCCCATGCAAACAGCTAAACAAATCCAACAGTGGTTTCATGGACACCAGGATGAAGTTTCCATTATTTTGTCCATTCCCTTTATATAACCTTCATAAAAATGTAGAAGAGAATCAAAAGTGGTCACATACATTTGTATTTTTGCAGGTCTATCACCAAAAGGCACACCTATCCAGGTATTCCTCAGTTACATTTCATAAATGATCTGTTGAATACTGAGAATAATGAGAATACCACACTAGTTACTTAACCTTTTCCTGTGCTCCAGATGTCCTGTATAGAGGAAGAGATAGACCGCATGAATGAGTCTTTCTTGCAGCTGAGTGTACAGCTACAGAAGAGAGCCCAAATGAACGCATGTCAGAAGGAGAGAGAGTACAGTGCTGGCAAACATTCTGGGGTAACAACAACACCACATAATCCACAGAATTAAAGATGTGTTGTTTTGGGGGAAAAACGAAACTTGAAAAATGAAGAAACTTATCTACCCTTAATGTTTATTGACCACAGCCCACAAGGAAAAATATTGAACGCCTAAAACCCTTTTAGACAGAAATTAGCTATTTTGCTGCAATTGTCCTAGCCTCCCACCACATTTACAATAGAAAAAAAGCACTTTGGCTTACTGTTCAATTTGCTTTGAAAGCTCACTCTGCTGCGATGAGGCTTAGAAATGATCTATTAGTAATGTATTAGTAATTTTCTCCCAAAAACATCAACATGTCGCTGTTGTCTGACTTTACCACTACTCATTCTTGTAACATTGCATACATGAGAGATTTGAACATTATAGTAATCAATGTAAATGGCATCTTATTAGTGATAGTTCATATGTGAGGGAAAGGTGTGTTTATATGTGTGTGTGTGTGTGTGTGTGTGTGTGTGTGTGTGTGTGTGTGTGTGTGTGTTTGTTTCTTTTCAGTTTCTTGTTTTAATTTTAGTGTATGCATGCATAGGTGTGTGTGTGTGTGTCTGTGTTTGCCTATGTCTGAATCTCTGTTTTGGAATACGTGCATGAATGTATGTTTGTGTGTGCACATGCTTATTATTTATCTCTGACCACCTATCAGTACGTACTCTCTGCTTTTTCCTGTTGCAGAGGGCAACACCAATAACCATGCAGTTGCCATCCCTGAGTCGTAATGCAACAATCCTGCTGGAGCTGAAGAGACGCTATGTATCGCAGCGCCTCAACGAGCTCCAGATGACATTAGGCCAGATCAGACAGTGCCAGCAGCATGACAACAATTCACAAGACAGGACCAGAGACCATACGCAAACAGACAGCAGCGCCACTCAGCAGGGGCAGAGGGAGCATAATCCTGGCCGAGATAGCTGCAGTCCTTCTGCCCGCCAGTGGCAGAACAGTATTCTAGCTAGGCAGAGTCCTGGCCAACAAATGGTAGAGAGCAGAGGGCTTGGTAACGATACACTACAGAGCCCCATTGCAGACCATCAGAGGGGTGACACTGTCCAGAATCCTAACTCTGATGCATTGCTGGACTGTCAGATGTCAGAGAGCCAAGATGTTCCAGGAAAAGAGCAACTAAATAGTCAGATCACAATAGGAAATACAACAGGGCATACGGATGTTGATGAAATGTGGGGAACTACTGATCCAAAACTAGGTCTGAATATGGATGAATACTGAAGATTTTGTTTCCGTGAGATTCTCCAACCATTATTTCTCAATCTTATTTTTTAACCTTTCAGGTTAGAATAGGATGGTGAAGCATGTACCGTGCAATATTCTGTCTAATTTGTTGAGATTCAACTTGAAAAAAACCTCTGTCTTATTTTCACCTCTGTCTTATTTTAGACTGGCTTTAAAATAATTTAGCAGTGTTCTTTTTAATTATCTGTGATCCCAGACAGAAATAATTTCTGGCAACAAGTTGTATGACACATGATGTGACACAATCTGTCATCTTGTCCAAATAGTTTCCAAGTAAGGAGTTTTTCCATTCCCGTAGTCTAATCAAGATAATAGACTTCAGCTCAATGAACACGGGGTGACACGCCTTCCTCTGTGCTGATTCATGCCTGCAACAAACTCCCCCTTATGTAGAGGTGACGACCTGCATGTCTCTATGAATATTTAATGCTAAAATACAGTAATTCTCTCCAGCTTCTCTCTCTCTCTCTCTCTCTCTCTCACTCTCTCTCTCACTCTCACTCTCTCTCTTTCTCTCGCTCTCTCTCGCTCAACTAAAGGTAGTCACCATACTCTGCTGGAAAAAAACAGCTACCAACTCACGCTGGTCACCAGCTCAAGCTAGGTTTTGTAACAGCTGGTCTGACACGCAGGAGTTGGTAGCTGGCCCAAAGTGGTCAACCAGCTGTTACAAAACAAGACCTTTCAGCAGGGACATGCATATCATTGGCATTTTCTTTTTGTGTTTATTTGGACAGTTAACAGTGGAGAGAGAGACGGGGAAGATTGGGTGAGAGGAGGGATGACAAAGGTCCCGGGTGGCTTACATGGTATGCGGCTTAGACCACTGAGCCACCAGGACGCATGTCTTTGGACAGCAGGAGAACACCGAGATTTAGAATCCAACCAGAATCCATCCAACCAGTTCAGAATACCAACAGGGTTTGGACCGGCTCCAGAATGAGTAGTCTGTGCAGCAGGAGTGCTGCCTTCTTCTGGTTGCATGGTTCACCCATAGTGCAGGGCTCTGGGTCCCATAATAGAAAGTGAGTATTCCTACAGGGGGTTAGGCTGTGAGCCAATTCAGAAGGTCAGATGGAATAGGGTCTTTGCTTGCTATCAGTGTTAGGTTATAGCGCTGTGCCAAGTACTCGGGGTAGAGTTTGGCATCGCCCTGTAGATCTGTGTGTGTGAGTGTGTGTGTGCATACGTGTCTTATTTCAGTGGCACCCTGAGATTATATGCCTTATCAGTTAGATTAGCTGCTATGTGCCACTGCTCTGGTCTGTGTCTCTCCCTCATTGTAGGACAATGCGTCATACCTCCATGGGGAGCTGCTCTGGAGCAGTGTGTAGATCTTTGTGTGATGATTTGCAGGGGAACAACATTATCCTTGCTCTAGTTGCTTAGATCAACACAACAGTTATTTTTAGAAAGAGTATGTGTGTGTGAGAGTGTGAGTGTGTGTGTGTGTGTGTTGTCCAACTTTGGACAGGATGTTGTTTTTGGCAGTTGTTACTGTAGCCAGTGTTGTGGTCCTGTCAAATGTCCACAACAACCTTATTGATTCCCCCCCAGTAACTCATATTCCTGAGATACTAGCCCAGTTTTATCGGCATCAAATTTTCTCAAAAGTGGCATGTTATTTGGCATGTTTTTTGTATGGTGATTCTACTATCCTGTGACAAATTTCAAAAGAATATCACTCATGCAAATATTGCTTACTTTCAATATGGCACAACATAGAGATACGGTCAACCCACAGATTACCCACGGATAAGATGATCTTATTAAGGATGACATACAGAGCCAGCTAACACTGTTCATGTTCTAGTATTAAGTGTTTTTTTCCCCCAGAGACCTACAGTTCAGATTCACATCTTAGTTTCCAACATGTTTCAGCAATGGCAGTCTGCTGTAATAATGATGTAATCTTGAAATCCTTCCAAATCCCTAGAAATCTGCTGCCTATCTCCTCCAGGATCCTACACAAACATACACAGATACAATATCTCTAAATCACTCTCTCACTGAAGTAACACTGTATCTTGATTTCATTCCACACCTGTCACCCACAAACTGTCCTCATGTCCCCCTGTTTTTGAGTCAGTGTTGTCTTTTAAATTACTTAGCTTTGTTTGAAATGCTTCGTTCTCTGTGGAGGTTTAGGTAAGCATTCTGTTGGTTTGTAAGAGAGGGAGCTGGGTTTAAAGCTTCCTGTTGTCTTCAGTCTGCGGGCTGTCGCTAGGCTGGCTCCCTATAATCACCATGGCACTGTGCATTACTGTTGCCATGGTTTCCTTATCTGCAGGATGTGGTTCCACCAAGCCTGCCATATTTAGTCTGCGTCTCAGAGTCCCAGCCTGCTGCTGATGCTGACAGCACCACTCAACTGCCTTTTTGCTGTTTTTACATTAAAAAAAATCATTTGTGTGACAAACTCTATAGAATAATACTATAAAAACAAGTTTCACCTCACTTTCCATTTCCAGTAATTTTCAGTGTTTACCCACTCTTAACACTATACGGCTTGGTTGTTTTGTGTTTGCAAATAGAAACAATTTGACATTGATTAGAATTTTTTCATGTTTAGTGGACATTATAGATACACTATATATTTAATTCCACACGTGCAGAATTAAACTGGAATAATCATGGTGAAATACTTAAATCCACCATATCCTTCTGGGGAGTAAGCCGCTCTTTACTCCATATACATTGGCTGCTAGATTAAATACTGTGATGTCACTATGAGATTACTGCAGCTCTTTAAGGCATGAGGATACAAAGGCTGTATGACAGGTTCATCTCAACCTCCTTTGTCAAGAGGACAAATGAACATCTTCTTTTGTGCAGTATTGCTGACAGGTAACAGATTACATATAACAGGTTTACAGTAACTGATTTCTTGACGGATTTCTCATGAACATTTTAGATGAATTTTGTTCATGAGATTATAGATGCAAACCTAGATTATACAAATTATCAGTTATGTTGGACATAATTATAATAATGCTACTCAAATTAGTGACTAAATGTGTTCAATCTGACTGCATGACTTTATTTTCTATAGATTTTAGAAGCCCAGTAATACAAATGTAACCTAATAACTAATTTAACAATCATCAGATTGTGTTACTCATTTGGAGAAACCCAATAGATGTCCAATAGAGCGACATCACATTGATTGGATCACCTGACATCAATTACCCCCTTTCATAGAAGTTATTATCCTAGAGATTCACAGACTTTTTCCAATCCCAGCTGTTAACGTTTGAACAATATCTTCATTAAAAACATGGACAAGTACACATTTCTGTGTGTTATTTGTTAAATCATATTGTGTTATTTATTGTTATGACTTAGATGAAGATCAGACCATATTTTAGGAGCCATTTATCCAGGAGTGCAGGTAATTCAAAAGGGGTCACAAACTTTTTCTCACAACTCTATATACATGTTTAGTAGGTAATCAGTAATCCATAAATGGTTACATTTTGAAACGAACTGTCCCAACCCTGTTCACAAAGAAGTGGATAGATCAAGCAGTCAATAGATTTCAAAGAGGAAGGTACGTATTGTATGCCTCTGAATCAATTAATGTGGGTCTGTTGATATTCACATTGCTTTTGACTGTGACTAAAGGAGGCCTGTAGAGTAGAACAAGACGGAAGAAAAGCTAAACTCGTGAATTCAGTCTAGAGACCTTTTTTGGTTATCATCAGATTTCAGAGCCTTTACAAAGTGACTGTAGAAAAACAAATAGTGCATCACTGCCATTTTCTGTGAGAAAAAAAGCAGGTGATATAATTAATGTTATCAAGTGGTTTGGCAGGCACTTCAGCCCACTCTGGCCCAGGCATGTTGGTGTGATGGGTAGGAGTAAAAGGGGACAGGGTGTTGATGACTATATTGTTATTAGACTATGGGTCCAGTTGAGCATTGAAGAAATGTATTATTCTCCCTCCTCTTTTCACTTTCACAAACTATTTATTTTTCCCCAATCACTGATCCAGTGAAACTGAATTGCTTAAAATAATCTTTCTTATCTAGTGATCTATACTACTTCAATGATTCAAAGAATGAGAGGTTAGCGAGGTAATGGCTGCTGGAGAGCAGCCATGCAGAATGGAATGGTTTGCAGCCAAATATAGACAGACTACTGTAGGAAAGGTCAGGACCTTTTACTGCTAAACATCAGAGGATGAAACATCATCATTAGATTAGTGGGTTATATTGCTGCATGGTATTTTACCAGCTTCAATATGCTGCAGTAAGATATAGATTAGGCCATGTCTATCTGCTTAGCATCCACATGATTGAATAAGTGCTTGCAGAATAATATGGATCCAGACTATGAATTCATCTGTGTATGAAACACAATTTGTACCTTTATGCTTGAACCCATGTAGCTATGCATGCATATTGTGTTTGTGTGTGTATATTTTATAAACATCTATGCATTATACTGTTGTTACTGCAGGCTGACACGCGTAGACCTATAGGCTACAATATCTGACAGTGAAATACTGCTCAAGTAAACCTCTGACCATTGGTTCTATTTCTCACTGTGGCTCTGAACGGACATTGCAAGGGGAACTGGGAAGGATGCAAATGCATGGCTCACTGATCTGTAATACATGAATGCTCATGAGTAGGAGCTCTCCTTGCAGCTGCTAAACAAGGTTATATAACACTGGACAAGGGCTGTTTGTCTGTCTCCTCTCCTTGAAAGAATAAAGCCCTTTGATGAAACTGATCTGTATCACAGATTATTGTCTATATGTAGATGCATCATTGCTGACCATTTCCTTTATAAATATTACTTCAAACCTGGTGAACAGGAAGCTGGATGCTAGATATTGAGGGGGCTTGAGTTTTGATTATTGACTTGTCAAAATTAGCCTAGGAAGCACCCTACATACTGTATGTAATCAAAAGCGGGCAACACACAAAAGGTCTGCGTGATGAGTTTATTACCCAGATGACAATTATGTGATCATGCATGTTGTAGTGAAGGAGGGAGTGACTCACGCATGCGCATAAAAGCCCTGGTTCTTCCAGCACTAAGTGGCTGCTGAAAACAAAGGCAGTGAGCTGCGACTGGGAAACGTCATTACTTATTTTTAATCGAAGGATTAGTCTTCAAACAGTAATATTGTTGAAGTGAAGTAACTTTTATCATTCTCTGTGCCGTCCCTGTGACTCCACACCGCGCAGCAGCAAGTGGCTAAATCGGCTTTTGGGAATCCACAGGTTCCTCTGCGTTTTGTTTTGTTTTGTTTTTTGATTGGGTCTGGACTGACTGACAGCAGTTGTGGGCGAAGCACATTGTTTTTATCCGCACAGCTACCTCCCATCACGGAGACGTTGTTTTTTTTTTTCACCGACTGGAATTATGTAGGCATCAGAAGTTCATGGGCAGATAAATGATGAACGGCCAGACAGGGCTTACTGGTAGCCTGAAGTATACAGATGGGCACATGAACATTTCTGTGTTATTCACTCTTGCCTTGTAGCTGGCACTTCTGGATTCTCAGTCGAGGAGAGGAAAGTTATCGGCGCCCTCATCAGTGGAGGAGAGGTGCTGTCCTCGGTACTGAAGACATCTTAACCTTGTGTGAAGACAACGACTTGAAGGTTTCTCAGGGACGCAGAAGTTAGAGATACAGTGCCAACAACCAGTTCCCGAAAGAGTTCAATATGATAACTCGAGTTCAGCTGCATACTTTACTTTTGATTTTTGTCGGTAAGTATAAGTGTGCAAAAAATGAAAGTATGTTTTTGTGTTAATATGAATGCTGCATGTCTTACTCCAGGAGTTAGAGGCTACACTGACCTAACACAGACCTTAGTAAAGGTTTCTGAACATTTATGTTATAACCTCATCAGCTTCAGGTTTAAGAGAAAGAAATCACTGATTGTGAACTCAAAACCCAGTGAAACACCACTAAATAAAATAAATCGATCCACTGAACAGAGGACATGAGGTTTTGTTTGTGTGTTCTCTTCCCCCTTCTACTCTCTCTCTCTCTCTCTCTGTCTCTCTCTCTCTCACTTTTCATCTGGTTGTACTGAACCCTCAGAAAGAGATGAGATGTGATCCATGTTGGCAGTGTCTGCCCAGGGGGCTATGGGTTATATAAGAGCACAGGGCCCAGCACTGTAACAGTTACACAAAGACCTCCATGTGGAAAGCTCACTCAGATTACTACCTCACTTCACTTTAAACATCCTGACTTTATCTTCATAATCCCCTACATTCTTTTCCTATCCGTTCTCATCCGCCTCTCTCCCTGGATTTTTCTTTCTTTTCGATCTTCCATCCTGTTAGCCCTCCTCACATCCCTCCCTCGCTCCTTTTATCCCTTCCTCTGCTAGCTAATGCTACTGGGCAGAGGCCATCATCACTGGTCTGGGTGATCTGGGTGTACTCTCAGTATTGTGTCTCTCCATGACTCACAGTGCTGTAAAATTGCATTTAGGTGAACTGTAAGATTTTTTTTTTTCACGAGTTACTGAGTTTTGAAAACAGTTGTGTCTGGCTCAACATGGGATTCCATCTAAGCACAGAGTGCAAAACCTGATGACATCAATAAGAAAGACTGGGTGTAGGAGGCCACAGGTCCATTAGTATAGGAAATAACGGTGGCTCTGGCAGTACTGTGTGTGGTTGTATTCTCAAATTTCATTGAATAAAGAGTGGGAGTGGCCCCACTGATGATGGCAGTTTGTGCTACCTTACCAAAAGAGTCAAAAGAGATGGATGTGTATTATATGAATTGTAGTTACTGCTTTAAGTACCTTTAATTTGAAACACTGCGCCAGCATTTACAGTGGGCCCACAGCGAGGCATTAGGTAAATGTCTTTCCATGTTCTTTTCCATTTTCTATATATAATTACTAGAGAATTCAACATGCCAGATGAGCTCCAATATTGTGACTGAGCTCTAATCAGGTTAGCTGGTGACCTTCTTGTGTGTCATACATCCATATCTTTGTGGTTCTAGTCCGTTTGAGCTGGCCAGTCTGTGTCGATGTCCCGTCGGAGACAGAGGCAGTCGTGTGGACACCCATGAAGCTGACCTGCATCGTCTGTATGAAGAGGGAGGAGGTCAGCGCCAAGACACGTGTGGATTGGTACTACATGCCAGAAAGAGACCAAGACAACAATACTCAGGACCGTATAGCTGTAGGTGGCTGCTCCATTACTGTAGATGATAGATATACTGGTAGATGGTAGGAAGTTAGATAAAAGATAAACTGACATCCTTTTTTGTGCTAAAAATACTTTCTGCCTGTTTCCTGACTGAAATATGTGGTAGCGTCCTCTACCACATGTATATCCATAAGTGTGCAGGCGTGTGTGGTCGTGTGTGTATATCCATTCCTGATTCATGCATGCCCTTCCTCTCTCCCAGATTTTCCAGTTTAAGGACGGCCAGCCAAAGGAGTTGGTGGGACCATGGCAAGGCCGTCTGATGTGGAACGGGAGCCAGGACCTCCAGGATCTCTCCATCAGCATCCGCAACGTCACCCTTAACGACAGTGGTACCTACACCTGTGAGGTGTTCCGCAAGTTTGAGTTTGACTTCTTCACTCCCTCGGTCACCAAGACCAAGGTAATCGAGTTGAAGGTGAAAGAGGAAGGTGAGGCCCGTATCATTTCACTTTCTTCCTCGTTATCCTGGACTGTTCTGTGGCGAGTTTCCCCAAATACTTGGTAGCACTTATCTGTGAGGCTCAGTGTTCATTAGCTGTGATTCTGTGTTGTGATAAGTCTGTGTTGTGCATTTATTTCTAAAACTGCATATATGGATTTTCAGACCTCAGACTTATCTTTGCCATTAAGTGCTTCTAAGTTGCGATGTTTACCCAAAATAGACATGAGTCCCAATATATCAAATCTGAAAATTAAGTTGTTTTTTTTAAAGCTTTTTGTAATATTCATAATCCATAGAATAACAAAATACAGTTGTGTTTTATTGCAACATTTACAAAGATTACAAATAGAAACATAATTTTTACAACCTCAAAACAAATTGATGTAATTGATGTTTAGCTCTCACATACAGCTCAGTTAATCAGTTTGAGAGCAATAGTGTCTTTGATCCCATTAGTCTAAAATCAAACAAAACAAGCATTGGGCCAGCAGTGTTCTCAACAGGAGGTGCTCCACTACAATTACACACTGGGGTTTCATTAATGTGAATGCACTACCTTCTTCCCACATACATCTTTTGCTATCAGATGGCCTATGACTTATGCCAGCCAACTTAACGTATATGGGTTAAACTGTATTGACGGAGGTTTCATTGCAGCTGCCGGACAGCTCATCTGATCGTGCAGAAAGTGGTCACTGCAGTCACGTGCAGATTTTTACATTGAGCTGAAACAGTGGCCCAGTTGTGATGTGAACTGTGACGATCATGCTGCTACCTATGTGCTGGAGAAATTCAGTTTAGACGTGTTCTTGTAGAATACCTCCCCGTAGAAGCACTAGTCTGTGGTGTGTTGACTTCTATGTAGTGTGTGTTCTCCTAGTGCTGTATATGCCTCTCCTTCAGTGTTGCATCAATTGTTTATCAGACCAATATACAATTTTTTAAAGTTTTGGACTAGTTGATGTCACTAGTTGATGCACTAGTGTCAAGGTAGGCTGCCACTAACAGTACCACTCTCCTTCTACCCCCTTTGTTATGACCGTATTGCAGAAGAATAATTGTGTGTTTTGTTTGTCTGTCTTTATTGTTTATCAAAGCTTTCTTCTGTTGTCAGTGAAGGGCTTAATTCAAACCAACTACTTTGCTATCTATTATAAGGGGTAATGTATTCTGCTTCCTGAATGCTTGGCTTGCTGAATGTGTCGTTTTGCACCTTTATCGAATATACAGTACAACGTGTATATTTGGAACTACTACTTAACTACCATGTCTTATAACTTTGCAGTATCTCTATCTGCTTGCACACAGTACGGTTCACTGTCAGAGGCATATAGAGATACGCGACGTTGTATCCTAGTGGTTGGTTTGTACCTGGAAAAGGAGTAAAGCAAATTGGATGTTGTTACCTTCCAAAGTGTAACCTTCTAAACTATACTACAGTTTGTTCCTGTATACCACATACTTACAACCTCTCCTGTACGTCTCATACCATTGTGGTATCAAATTTCAAAAAACCTTCAACCAGTGCACATTATAGTTGGGTGTCACGTTAGAGCAATGCCGTCTTCATCCATAGTGGTGGAATGGATTAGGTCATGGTGATCATATCTTTGTCCATTCCCATGTAAGAAGGGATTGTATTACACTAATAGCCTCTACTTGCAGACATTTTCAAATCGAATCGGTAAAAGCTGTCAACTGTCAGCAGGCTTTTTGGAGTTTGGTACCCGTTCATTGGCACAGTGGTTCTAATCTAATGATCCAGAAATGCAGGATAAAATAATATTTTTTAAAATATATATATAAGCAGTGATGTATGATATTAGTTTTACATTGATAAGGTAACCTATATACTACATGACATCAGATATAAAATGTGAAGGTGTTGATAATCGAGTCAGTAAATCCTGAATCTGGGTGAGGCCCTGAGAACCACTGTGACTTTACATCCATCTTTTATCTGATTTATCTCTAGAGTTTATTATTTATAGCAGTAGTGCCACAATTACGGTCATACTGTACTGTATGCAACATGGTTTGTGCATCATTTTCAAACTAGAAGCTACGAACAGGATGTGGCAGAAAGCATGTGATACCATTTGGTATTGAATGAGTTTGCCTTGCTTACAATTCAGCTGCACTATAATGCCTACATACTGAGTGGCTCTTGGAAGTGTCCTTAAGTGAAATTAAAGTAGACTGTTGAGGCATATCATAGAAATATTACCATTTCTATCATGATTGACCTTTGATTGCCGGTCAACAGTGTTGCATATACATGTACCAGCTTCATGACAAAGGCTGGAAACAGTTAGTATACCACACACCTATCTAACTTGTGGATTAAATCAGCCTCTCCTTCTCTATTCATGTTTCAACACAAAACATTGGGAGGAAGGAGGCATGCTGAATAATACATGTATCATGTTGTTGTGTGTTGTGTGCTCCTCAGCCACCCAAGACACCACGGCGCTGTACTCCGAGATAATGATGTATGTGCTTCTGGTGTTCTTGACCTTCTGGCTGCTGGTGGAGATGGTCTACTGCTACAGGAAGATCTCCAAGTCTGATGAGCAGGCACAGGACACAGCGTGAGTCACACAAACCTAAACCTAACACACACACACACACACACACAGAGAGAGAGAGAGAGAGAGAGAAGTAAAGGTGAGAGA
>CABFOQ010026714.1:7783-26615 GCA_900660455.1 Gephyroberyx darwinii | reverse complement strand
CTTGCGGTAGCCAGCGAGACGCAGCCTGGACCTGGCGAGACCGAGGGGCTGGAGCCTCCGTGTGCTTGTACTGCTGCTGCTGCTGCTACTTCCTCATATGTAAGAGGCTTTCTGCTTTTGAAACGAGCTCTGGGATTGGGCCGTGGCACCGCGTCTTCACATTCACTCCCAACCCACATGCAAAAGCTGACACAAAGCCAAGAGGGAGGCAAGAGGAAGGAGAGACAGCGCATGAACGCGTTCACTAAAGCATACATACTTTTGTCTTTTTTTTGTGGTTGCACTGAGCGGTATCTTTTTTTGTCTAGTAAGACATGGCTGCCCCGTTCACATGTGTCTAAATAGGGGAGTAGACCGGCAAATTCACGTGTTTGTTTCTAATTGGGAAGCTGCCGTGCCAAAGACGCCCCCTTCCTTAACCCCGCTAATTGGATAATAGGCTTAGGTGCTGGCAGGTGTCCAGTCCGGGCATTTACGCCGAAGGAAAGACGGAATAAACGAATGAATGATAGATATCATGAAATGATTTATGTCTAAGGCAGGAATTCGTGTCACGGCCCCAAAAAGATTAAACCTGGGCCATTTTAATAATATTTCGTCCATCTAAGAAGATTTTTTATTGTTTCCTATGATTTGGTACAGAACTGGACAGGACAGTTTTATCTGTAGGTATAGGGAGAAAGAGTAATGAGTGAAACCTCTAATCAGAATAGACACTGCTATATCATCACATCCTGTCCTGGCTTCACGTGAATGAAATACCAGTGAAATTAAACCATTTCTCATTTTGCTGGGGCGCTCCTGGAACCTCCTCAAGGACTCCCGGGGGTCTCCAGGCCCCATTTTGGGAATCAGTGGTCTCAAGCGTCTTGAACCCTATAGATTGATTTGTGGCACAAGGCCATATGCAACCAATTGGGAGTATCACTATCACAGGCAACCATCCAAACTCTTCTATGTAAACCTCCAATCAGCTAATTTTTTTTTTTTTTTAGCTTGCTGGCCTGTATCCTACTAAACCTGTAAATCACCCACACCAGTGTTGTTGGCTGATAGCAACCCTGCATGAGATAACTTTACTCCTCCCAGTTGGCAAGGCAGGCTCACAGCTGGTGGACTGTCTGACTCATTCCCTGCACCACATGCCATGCAGCGACCCTGTTGATGTACAGAGCAGCACGGGGAAAGAGAGAATTGTGCCTATGTGACTCTAAAGCTGCATTCTCATTTCTTATGTATTAAGTTGTTGCTAAATAATGCATTTTGAGCTTGTAGTGATTGTGTGAATCTGTGTGATGCTCCTGAAGATAGGTGACACTCATTTGGGCAGTGGATTGACTGAAAAACACAGTACACACACACACACACACACACACACACACACACTAGAAGTTCTGTAATGCCTCATCTGGTAACTCATCTGGTGATTGCTGGTGGTTTGCCACTCCCAACAATATCAGCACTTCTGGTAGAATTATGTTGTCTTTTATTTTTGCATTGTTATAAAAAAATTCTTCAATCAACTACACGGTATAGCACTTTTATTCTGTTGTACGGCATGCCTTCAAACTGAGCCTGACTAGATATTTATAGACTGCTACACCCAAGTGACTTCTGACTGGAGGAGTCCCCTGGTATAATACTTAAGAATAAATTACATTGATTTCAGTGTCATTGCTGCATGTTTTTGTCTCCCTGGTTAAAGAGATCCTTGATACTAATGGGTCTAACCTTGATGAGAAAAAAAGGATTATTTATGATGATTCATCATGCTCATAATTTGGCTTTGATGACTCAGTTAAGAACAAATTCTTATTTACAATGATAAACTGGCTAGAGGAAAAAGTCTGTGTTAGGGGGCTTGGACTAAAAAAACAACAACAAATGCATGGCACAGGGAAAGACAAAGACACGTGAGATAGGTGCAGACAAAAGGTGATAAATACTTCTGGGTGGCGACTGAATCCCATGGAAGGCATGTAGTTGTGTGAAATGTACATAGAGCTACACATCTATAAACAGCTGGAATTTACATCTAGCTATTTCATTATGCGCCTGTCACACAAGCAGTTGATGATCACTTCCCAGAATAAGAGTCAGCCTGGGCTTTATGAATAGACTGTGACAGGCAGTGTGTGGGATGTCCCTTTGATGACTCTGGGCTTGTGTTCTCTCAGCAAGCACTTATCACTGCCAGTTGAAAGGCTGAAAAAGTGCAACACAAACTGTTTTATCACATTTGGTTATTTTATAATATTAAACACTGTTTCTCAACCCACGTTATAATGAGATTAAATGCGCGGTCACCTGGTTTATATTGTTTTCACAGCAAAGTAGGGGCTCCAACACATTTTTGGAGAACGGGGCCAAAACATTATCCATTAATGACATGATACAATGAATGAATACAAAGCAATACAGTCTGTATTTGTTGTCAGGACACTAGTTTTCCACATACAATACATATTCATTTAGTCTCTTAGTCACTTATTAGTCACAGCGGTTGGAGCTTATCCCTCCCTTCATTGGGCAGTAGGAGGGGAAACACCCTGGGCTAACACAGATGATCACTCACACTTCTGTTCACACCTGCAGGCAATTTATAGTCTCCAATCCATCTGACTTGCATGTCTGTCTTTGGCCTGGAGCACCCTGAGGAAACCCACACGAACAACAACAAATTCCCGCTAGAAAGGGCCAGGGCTGGATTGAACCTGTGAACCTTGTTGTTGTGATGTGACAGTGCTAACCACTGAAGCATCATACCACAATAAACATAGTACACAATACATATTTGTGGTTGCACTGCATAAGATGCAGAGTAGGCGGTAGTGGTTAGTGGGGCGTCTTTCTCAGAGGCCCATGGTGGTTGTGTAAGCATCTCCTGAAAGGTTGATCCATTGTTCTATAATCTAATGTTGGTGATCTTTGGTTTAGCCTAGAGTGAAATGCAGCAACTCTTCTGCTAATGGCAGAAAAAAATCAACACAACATGATTCCAAAATATCTGAACAATGGAACTCAATGCCAAAAACCAGTCTGAAGTTACCTCATGATTGGCATTGGGCCAACATGTTGACAGCAGTTACAGTTGTACAGGTATCACTGTTAAATATTTTCTGTGTTACATTACCTGTTATCATAAATGTTGTAGTGGTCATCATCCTCATCGTTTCCTTTGACATTACATCAACTTTAACAAGACAATAGGAATTGAGAACACGATTACAATTTTTATTTTTTATCTCCTATGGTATACTGTACTATTTCTATAATGTTCCTATAGGGACTTATAGTGTGTCTATACACTCAACAGTGAGTTTATAGTGACCTTATTGTACTTTATGGTATTTTTTGATAATGCGCCTGACTTTACTATATGATTTTCTGTGGGATCATTTTGTGATTAGAAACCAGGTGCAAGATATTTGAATGTTTTGCTGTGATGTGTTTATAGTATCCTTTAAAAAAAATATTATAGGATTAGAATAGTTATTTTTTGTAAGGGTGGAAAGACTGGATTGCAACCACATGTCAAACTTGGCTATCAACAAAATCTTTGCCCCATGGCAGTCATTGATCACCAGGGTACCATACCCCCTAGATGGTTTCCAGATTTGATGCCTCCCTCACAAAGTATTCAATAAACCACTTTACTATGTCCCCAAGGAACGACATCTGAATTGCTTCACTGTGATATCAGCCAACATCGACCATAAATGTATATGTTCTGTAACAATGAAGATGAAACAACAGCTCATTCGTTTTTCTGCTGTATTTAGTCCAACGTATTCTGGGAAAACATATATGACTGGCTGGGGACCAAAATATGTCCCCTTGCCCAAATCAATGTAGTCTTCAGTGTGACGTTAGATGACAAGAAGGCACATATGAAATGAATAACTTATTACTGTTAGGGAAATTCCTTTTTAGAGATAAAAAAATACAAAAAGTCGCCCCTGTTGCCTGAGTTTTAAAATGAACCACCGTGTAACCATTTCAAATCATTGAAATCTATGAAGTGGAAAAATGCAACAATTCTAGAGACATTGATTCTGTAATCTGGTCTTGTGAAAGGCCCCTAGATTGTTTTAGCACTCTTTATTAACTTCCTTTTTTGAGTTATTTGTTGTATCTTACTTCTAATATCGTATTTGTTTCTCTGCGGAGTGTTTTTAAGTGACACCGGAAGTGAGCGTAAGCACGCAATCATATGACGACTTGAGCAACGCCGTTGTTGTCATGGTAACCATGGTCGTTTCGGAGGAAGTTTGTAACATCTGAAGAGAAGACAATTTTTTTTACAAAAAAACCAAACCCAAATATTTTTGTAACAAATCAAAAACTCACGTCTTTCTTTTTAAAGTAGTATAGCGAGATTTGAATTTAGTACCAATACAGAAGAAGATCTTTATTTCTTCGTTTAACGTCTGAAATCGCCCTTAACTGTTAACGTTAGCTAAGTGCACACTGCACAGTCGGGTTCACGGTGAGGGCAGAAAGATGCGGTCTCATAAACACAACACTAGTGTCAACAACGGAGGAATGTTTCTCACACCAACGGTAAATAACACGACTTTACTACAGCTCCTCATTCAGTCATTTGCAGCTGGTCTTAGTACGCGCGTCGTGTGTCTTAACGTAACGTAGTTAACCGAGATAAAATTAAAGCATTCATCTAATCTCCACAGATCAACAGCTACAAGTTGCACCTTGCAGCTGTAAAATCACTTGTACCAGAGAAACTCCAGAGGCCGGTAAGTCGTCGTGACGAGGTATACACTGAATAGCAAGCTATGTTTTGACCTGTAACTTATCTCTGTTTGCAATTCATGCTTCTGTGTTGTATACCACATTTACTTTTTGACAGACAGACCTCCGATTCTCTAAAGAAATAAATATGAACACCACCCTGACAATGACTCCAAAATCAGGTACTGTTTGACTCAAAGTGACCTGTCACTCACTCACTTACTCACTCGCTCACTCTTCTATGATTTAGCACTGTGCAAATAAACATAATACATTCTGTAAATAATTTTAGGGGGTTTTGAGTTCATTATCTCATCTTAGTTTTACCACACCATTTCCTCTCTAGATGACAGGTCCTGTGCATGCAACAGGAGAGGCCCTGTCCAGACACCCCCAGCAGCAGCATTTGTCAGTGGCTCTGTAGATTCTCCTGCACATACTCTGGGGCCACTTGCTCCAAGTGGATTGGCTGCAGTCTCAGATGTTGCGCAACAAGAACACAGAGGCAAACCTAGAAGACCAACCCACAGTGCGGGGGCCAAGCCAACAGGTACATTTATGTTATTATGATATTTGAATTTCCAGTTTGCACTCTGCAAATATATATCCCTGCTTTTTATGCATTACACTGATATTTTGTGTATACTAAGAGTTCAGTATGTGATGTCCATGCCAGGTGATTCTGGAGGATTCAATGACAGCCGAGTCCCTGGGTTTCCCATCACCGTGTTTTCTTGTGACGATTTTTCACCGAGTGCTGAACGAATGGATTTGGACAGGTAGCTCTTGCTTTTTGTTCACATTCAGGACTGGATAATCAGAAAGGTTTATCTATAGAACATAACATTTATGGTTTAGCTGGTTTCTCTGATGGCTGGCACTGTTATGTCACTTTCATGCTAAATTTACATGGTTGTGTCCTCCCTATGTGATTGTATTTGCTTGTTTTGTAGGCAGTCAGTGTGACATCATTTCCCAATGGAAATAATGAAGTTCATATCATCTAATCCAATTTACACACAGATGCTGCTAAATTTTCAAGTGCTCCAGATTGCCACCAGGGAGCAGCAAAGTCCTTTGAACTACCTGTCCCCGTCTCCTATGTGTTCACAAAGAACCACAAACACCCTTACCATTGATAGAGCAATAATAAATCAATCAATAGATGTATTTACATACTAACCAATCAATTTGGAATATTGAATTGGGTGGCTTGTGTTGTTACTACAGAATGCCATTGTATGCATCATTACATACAATTCAATAAACTGTAATCCACAACCATATTCATGTGAATATGATTTTTTCTCCAGGCGCTGTCTGGAAGAATGCCCCCAGCTGGGCATTATGGATAAACTGCAACTACTCAACCTCCAGCACAATCTAATCACAAGGATCCAGCATCTATCCCATCTGCGACGGCTAGTCTTCCTAGACCTCTATGACAATCACATCTCTGAAATGACTGGCATGGAAGCGCTAAGCTCTCTCAGAGTCCTTATGTTGGGGAAGAACAGGTTAGATGTCATCTCTGGTCTCACAAGTAAATGAACAAAGGGATAGGTCAGATTTGTCTTAATGCCTAGATGTTACCTCTGGGATATTCAGTGCATTCTGCTTTTTGGATTTAGCATCTGATACGCTGACTACATGTCGGGTGACATAGATGAGTGTTTTCCTGCAGGTGCCCAATTTCAGTACAAAACCATACCTCTGTGTTAGTCCAAAAAGGTTAAAAAAGGTCAGCAGGAAGGAGATTAAAGTCACAAATCACTGTGAATGCCAGTGGATCTTAGATCCAAGGTCTGGTTTTGTTCCAGACTGTGTAAAACGTGACATTTGTCTTTTCAGAACCACTTTCAAGGCCATGCACAGTTCCTTGAGAGTAAAGCATACCACAGATTTAGGTTCCTGTTGGCATTTTCAAGAGACTGTAACCTTACATCCTCTGCAATTTGATAGAAGCCCATATGGACAGTCCTGAACAAAAAGTCAGTGTAAACCATGGTCAGCCTCACTAGGGGAAAACCTCCTAATACTCCTCCCAGCCAATCAACTGTCCTTTGCCTGGAAACTGTTCAAATAGCAGACAATACCTGCTCATTGCTACAGTAACACTTAACATATACATAAGATAAGACAATATGAACTTTATTGATTCCTGAGGCCAATCTGGGTCATTATAGTTGCAAAGAATGGAGAACAAATAGTGAAAAGGGTAATAAAGGATATGAAAAACCTAAATATAATTGAAGGGTAGAGCCTCTCTATGATGCTAAAATAATGTTTTATTGCCACATTCACAGATTTACAGATGTTTGCAGTATTACAGATGTCACCAATAGTCCCATGCAAAAGCATAAGTGCAGGATGTGCAAAAGTGGCTTGTTGACCGTTCACATACTTTGTGACAGACAATTGTGTTATTGAAATTGCTTATTTTCCAGGGTTAAATTTGTGTTACTTTTCCCTCCTTAGAATCCATCAAATATGCTGTCTGGAAAACCTGTCCAAACTGGATGTTCTGGATTTGCATGGAAATCAGGTACTCCGCCTCACATCTTGATTTGAGTCTCTGGCCTCCACCATCCACCCACATACACCATGTGTGTATTTAGTGTTGCTAATTCTGTTGCCCATACTGTAACTGGTGGGAAACTGTGATATCCGGCTGTGCAGTTCAACGGGAGTGGAATGGCTCTGCCACCTCCTCCACACTGCTGATAATCAGTGGTTTACTATGTTAGATGCAGTTCTCTAAATGCTAGGGATCAAAAGACTTGACAGCGGGAGAGCAGGCACAAGAGTTCATGTTGTCAGGCTTGCTCAAAACCCTCTATTTCATCCCACTGGCCTTTACCATGGCGCCTATTCAGGGCAGTCGTTACAGCCGAATTGTCTACTTGTCAATCTCTGACATGTTTTAAATAGTAGAGCTCCATTTTGCAGATTGAATGCTTAATTTATCAGGCTTGAATACAAACTGTACGGGAATCCTTCTCCTCCTGTCTTTTGGAGACAGATTCTGATGGATATTGTGATCATCCTTTTTCTTAACTCAGCTTTTGGGAACTTCAGCATGAAGTGCTTCAGTGCTTCTCTTAGTTCCCACCATTGTTCGAGGACAAAGAATAAGAAAACATCAGAACCCGTAAGCTCTTTTCAGGGGTTTACTCCCACATCCATTTCCTTAATCATCCTACCTCAATTTATTCAACAGGCACAACTGCTTCTGTGTTTTATACAGCCAGGAAGGATTTTATGCAGTAGCAGATTATGCTGTTCTTGAATTAATAAAGTCCAAATCTATTATTGCGAGCTGTTCACTCAGCCTCCACAATCGAACCTGGCTCTTATCTCAAGATATTAACATCCTGTGAAGTCAAAGAATTCCAGTAATACTGCTTCAGATGAGGATTTTACCACCTCCTGGAAGAAGGAGGATAGAATAGAAAGCCATCCCTTAGTCATATTAGGGCTCTGCCAGCTTCCCGCCCACACCGCTCCTCTGAGAGCTACTCCAGGTGATACTCCCTCCCTCCCTGACGTTGGCTGCTCTTTACATGTGCCGGAATCCCAATTACTACTCAATGACTACACAATGTTATGTTATTCCACCCAGAGTGTACTTGTCCTCTTTTCGTAATGTGTCTGCTTCTTCCAGTACACAGCGATATCATATGTTAGCACAGGTTGCTTTTCTGTCACTGATCTCAAAACAGTGTCTGCTTATCCTCTTACTTAGAATGTGCTTAAATGGCAATGTTATGTTATTCTACCCAATACAGGTTGTTCAGTCAGTTCAGGCCACTAGCTGCTTGTCTTCTTTTTTTTTTAGTATGTGTGCGTGCTTTTCCCTAACACTACTGTCACGGGCACCTATGACCTAAAGCAGTAGATCACTTTCCTCCTTTCATCCTCCCGTCCTTTGGCAGAGAGGCTCACATCACTCCCAGCCTATCCGTTTTACCCAGAAGGGCCATTTGTTTCTGTGGCACGATGTTATATTTCCAGTTTGTTGGAACTATCCCAAAAGGGGATATTCTCTTTGGGAGTGTAGGACATCCAACCCACACTTGGCCTCAGTGATCAAGTGTTGGGGTTACAATGCAACTTCACATTGTTGAATAACCAACCTTTAGTGGAGCAATATTTGGGCAACAGTCGGGCAATTTGACTCACAGGAGATAGCTGATACTCTCCAGGGTCTAAGAAACAAAGGAAAAGTACAACACAGTTGGAGAAGTCAGTTAAACTCACTCCCACGCTAGAAATTGTATCCTTCATCCAAATCAAGAGCATAGTTTTCTTTAAGCTTCACTGGTAGTGCGGGAATCTGTCATGTTGGCAACACAGGGGACTCACCCTAAAAGAAAGTTCTAGTCTTTGCTAGCGTGTATTACACCTGTAACACTGCAGAAGTTTTATAATTTCACACACAACCTATGACTTCAATGATATTTTCTAAACTCAAGGCCTTAAATGTTCTTGAATACATTTAAATGAAGCATTATAAATCTTAAATTGTGTTTTAGAGGTCTTAAAAATTGTGGTTTTTTTGGATGCACCATTGAGAAATCAGTGCAGTTGTGCAGATCATATTCTGGTAGGTCTACAGCTGGTTTCGTTTTCGTGTTTTTTCAAATGAAATTGGTCTTATATTTCATTCTAGGTCTTAAAAAATCTTAAATTGAAGTTGATGAAACCTGCAGGCACCCTGTAATCTCATTAGCACAGCCTGTACAGTTATCATGTTTTTCATAACCTAGCGGGAATAATTCAAGTCGACAAACCACCTCAACATATTTTGGATGCCTGACCTGCGCCAACGGAAAGCACCTAAGTTGTGGTCTGTAACACGAGCTCCTTAAATATTTTCAAATGGGATTATCCAATCTATTCCGGTGAGTGACGGGCGGAGATGGAGGAGATGATGTTTCTGTGTGGTGATGTGGATGCATGTCGGAAGGTCAGGGATGCCCACGCCTGGGTCTGAGATACAGTTAACCCTGCAGGGTAACCTTAAATTACACATGGAAGGTTTGCTGAGCACAAGTGTGGAGGGAAGTTGATGCCAAAACAATTTACACGTTTTTTTCGTTTGAGTCACAAATGTGAAAAATAAATTGTGCACAGCAAACACGCATCTCAAATTACAAATCCTGTCTGGTGAGTATGAGTATGCATTTGCTGCATCATAATAATCGTAATCATCGTAATACAGGCCTTTTTTTGGCATCTCCCTGCTTCACATTCACACACTTTCATAAAAAAGTGGGGAACTTCTCTCATTCGCTCTCCCCAACCAATTTCCCCAGCTGGTCCTGTGATTAGAACCAGAAACCTTCCAGTCACAACCCTGCTTCTCCATCCTTACCACTGTCCTGTGTTGACTGAGGGTATCCACAGGAGCTGTGAAACTACCACACAACTAGTGTCTAGCCTTCATTTGAATGCAGCCTGATGACCTCACTCTGATGTCCTTCAGCAGCCAAAACAGAAGGTGTTTCAAGGGGCTGTTTGGAGTGGGCTTAGTGCACAAGGGCTATTGTCATTCTGTTTTAACTATGCTGCCACCTGTACACACTCTGTCAGTACAGCTGGGCAGCAAAGCCCACAAACATCTATGACATAGCACCGTTTGAGAGGTTTCAGCCATGTCACTGAAAAAGGATGATGAAGAGTATCTCTTGACGTCTCTCTTGATGTCTTATTTAAAGAGCATGCCGTCATCCCCAGGTTCTCCTCCTCAGTTGAGGAAAAACTAAAGGACCCTCCTTGCATCTGAACATCTATGCAGACTCTCTGCACTCTTAAAGAGGATGTGTCATTTTCAGTATATCCACGTCTAGTTTGGGACAACATATAATAACAATGTAAGTTATGTCAGTATGATTTGTTTTTGCTAAAAGGTAACACAAATGTGTCTCAGAAATGAGTTGTTGAAAATGACATCCTTTTTTAAGAATGTGCTTTGACCAATATTCCTCCCCTGTTTGCCTCTGTTCTTCACTGCATCAAACTCACTGTAGGAATCTTTCTGATGAGCCTACTTAACCTTTGAAATGCAGCAAGCCTTGGGTATTGTATTTGGAGGGAGCCCTCAAACGCCCCGGTGCTCTTTTGACCCCTTCCTCACAGATACAGTGTGCACTATAGAGAGGCAAACACCTCAGTGTCGGAGCGACAGCCACTGGGGGATTCTCCTGAACTAGTTAGACTTTCATTCTGACAGGGGGCCCCAAGTATCCCTCTCCCAGAGAGACGTGGGGGACACAGGATAAGATTTCACAATCGACTGACCCTCTTTTATTCTTCACAAAGACATTCTATTCAGTTAATGTTAACTCCTCGTTTGTCGCTGTTTTGACGTTGAAATTATGATCATTTGGAAGGTCAGACAGGAGTCTTGACATGAACTTTAAATATCAGGGCACCACGTGGTCACAAGTAATCCAGTTTGTTGCTGTGGAATTGTTCACTCTGAGGTACATGAGAGTAATGGAAATGTAATTTCTTACACAGGTTTCTAGCTTCTTTGTTCTAATTGTACTATAGAGCATTTTCAGGGTACAGATAACCAGTTAGCTAAATGTGTTATATACTATCTTGTATACGTCATGACAGGATAACAAGTTCAGATTTGGTTATCTGATGATCTTACAATATGTGGTTTGGATGGGGAGATGGGTTTTTCTCAGTTAGTCCTATCTCTATATAGATTATTATTATTTAAATGATCATTTTACATGATTTTATTGGACAAACTGTCGTTGTCTTGCTGTGCTTTCATCCAGATCTCCAAAATAGAGAACCTGTCTCATCTGAGTGAGCTGCGGGTGCTGAACCTAGCAGGAAACCGCATATCCAGAGTGGAAAACCTGCGTGGCATGGAGTCTCTGACCGAACTCAACCTGCGTCACAACTGCATCTCCATGGTGGTGAGAGGCCCCGTCTTGACTCCTGACTGGTGAAGGGTGGGATTTACAAATGCAGGGCCATTGTACGAGGCCCATCTACACTGTTGCTACACCTCTGAGAGGACATCTTAAGGAAATTCAGTTTTTCTCCCCTGTTGGGCCAGTGAAAATATTGTCTGGCAAGTGGAAGTTCGACATATTAGAGTTGTTTGTTACAATATACCTATTCAGTTCCTCAATTTAGAAAAAATAGGCTGCAGTGGCTGTTGCAGTACTAGGTTTTCGTGGGGACGTTTTCCCTTGTCCTCAGTGAGGGTCTAAGGTGGTTGGAAACTGGTTGTTTTGTACTCCAAGGCCTGTGTGTGTGTGTGTGTGTGTGTATATCGAGGCAGCTGTGCCGTGTCTGATCTGTAGGCCTCATACTAATGCACTGTACAGATGTAATGGCTCAGGGCTGTAATGATTCAAACCTGGCCCCATACCATAAACACTTCAGCTGCCCTGTCGTCTGTAATAGCCGAGGACGGTGCTCAGTTCAGGTGTGTAATATCTCCTGTGCTGGGGAAGTTAACGCTCTGGTGTTGCTACCACTGCCAATGATAACACATGAATGATTCCAGCTACATTTTGATGAACACACACACACACACACACACACACACACACACACACACACACGCACAACCCCCAAGGCATACTTTCCTAAGGCTTGTTTTTCCATCTCAGAAAGTAAGTGTAAGTGATAACGTGTGCTGGTAGCACCCAACATCTTTCATCCTTTTGGAACAGGTCCTTTGCATGGTTACTGCATGTCTGCTTTGTTTTGGGATCACATACAGTGATTTTACACTGTCATAAAACAACAAACATAAGTAGACGCCTCAGAAAAAAAAGTCTCTGGTGAAATTCAAATCTTTATGGTGTTACCTAGGGAGACATAGCTCATTACCCACAACCTCCCGCCGACTTTGTGGCTCAGCGGAAGAGAAACTGGATATTCTAAAAACAGAAATGCACTCCCCCTGGTTTCTATAGTTTTAATCTGATAAACAGAACAGTGCATGCCTAAACAGGGCCCTTCATTTGTATGCAAATCCCCCAAGCCCTCTCCTGCGTTGTGGGGTGGAAAATAAGAACGCAATCCAACTGAAACCCCTCAACGCCACTCGCTCCTACCCGCCGCCTCAAAGTTTTGATCGAGAAACACTTCCTAATTATCAGATGTAACATTTTATTGGATGCACAAGAGGGAGAAAAAACCTACCTCTCAGCAGATTCTCCAGTCTCTGTCATTAGAGGTGTTTGCTGCCAAGTGCTTACAGCAGGCACAAGGTAAATACACATCCTCCTCCAGGTGTCCAGGTTTTCCCTTTCATTCATGGCAGATGTAAAGTGGATTTTTGGACAGGAAAAGACGCTGTGAGTGAGTTTCAAAAGAAGTTCGTGGCTTACTTATGTCTGTGTCAGTCATCCTGTGACCTGTCAGTGAATATATTTGAAAGATGTCTACATACCTAGACACTTTCTATACATATGTATGGCCCTCTGTAGTCCTGTTAATGTAAATATGAGCACATTCATTCTTCTTCATAGTCTCATATTCTTCTCATTTGTTATATGTTGTACATATATACTGATTTTAACTTATTTAATTTCATCTTTTTTGTCCCATAAGTTCGACTGCTACTAGTGCTGCTGTTTTACACACTCTCTAACTGCTGGACACAGTGTTGATTACCAAGTGATCTCTGGGAAGTGCAGTGCAAAAACACGAAATCACCGCTTAGCGCCAAAGATGTTGCCAAAACCAAAAAAAGGAGGAAATCGCAGATTACCACTTTAATATGTTCTATGTTGAAGTTGTCAGATGAGTATGTTTAGATAAGCCCTATTTGCTCTATTCTTAGTTATGTTCTATTTTTCTTTGCTGTATCCTGTTACTATTTACTGCCAAATTTCCCTGCAGCATCATTATAAGATCTTATCTATCCAAAAGTGAAAATTGGCACAGTAGATTATGATTATTAACAGGGCTGGCTGGAAATGTGTTTTATTACAATATAAGATTGCTGTCTCAGCTTGGGCTTTGTGGATAACAGAGGATGTGTACATGTTTGCATAGCACCTGTCATTCTTGCACAGAATAGCCAAGGCCTATTGCGTGCCAGCTAAGACTGTATCTCTAGTCCACGCTATTGAAGCAGAGCCGCCTCAAAACTCAGTAGCTCAGAATATTTCAAACCTCTCTAACGTGCACATTTACCTGTGTGTTTATTTGAGCACCTTTCATGCTCTTTTGTGGTGTGTGTTGTTGCGTGCAGCAGAGACAGCACTGATGAGTGATCTGCCTATGCCAGAGCTCAGTATAAGTGTGAAACATTAACGCACGCAAGCTGTCAGTGAGAAGAGGGTGGAGCAGGGATGAAGAGGTGAAGGCACAGGCACATATACACCCACACACACACACCCACACCCACAGACATACAGGCACACATGGATAGCATTACAGATACACACACACTCACACAGGATTCTGTCATCTGATTGGCTCTGATCAATTAAGCTTTTGGAAGAAGAGACCACATTGGTGGGCTTTTGTTATGCAGCACATCAGCCCATTGATGACATCACTCCGTCTGAGACAGAGCTGCTATATTTAGTCTCAGACAGAGCGCCGTGGCTGCCGCTTCACCCACAGACAAACAGAGACCAGCAAAGACAGAGACTGTGAGTGGTTGTGCTGCTGTAGTGTCAGTATGAGCCAGAGCTGGGTGGCATGACTTGCAGTTTTTGAGAGAAAGGAAAAGTACACACCCCTGGATTGCTGCGGTGCTGGCTGCAGCATTACGCAGCTAAAATAAGAAGTCTCTCCACACTTGTAGCCTCGATGCAAGTCATATTATTATTATGTCTGTTGATTGACCAATATTTCAACAAATATGTCTTCATAAGGATTATAGTTTCAGTTTCTCCATACATCACAAATGACTAGGTTCTAACTTTCTGTACTTTAGTTTTCTGTATATTGGTCACTTGAAATATAACTGTGTTCATCTGGGCATCTGTAATCACTTGATACTCGTATGTATCTCTGTAGCAGAGATACAGATTGCCTACTACACCAGCAGGCAGTTCTGCTAATGCTCAAGTAAACACTATCAGAGTTGTAGAGACGGCATTCCCTCGGTTGTAATGATTCTACACTGAATTATGTGACAGCTGACATTTAGGAGGAGTGGCTATGCACTCAACAGGCAACAAAGTAAGACACAGAGTCGGAAGTGTGCTTACATGGCTCCTGGCAAAAAGATGTTCCTTATACTATATATATATATATTTAACAGGACAGTGAGAAGCCCATTTCCCGTGTGCTTCCAGTGGCAGGCTGGCAAATGCTGCCCTACAATATTGTTGCCCAACAGATTTCCCTGTGTATCATTGTCTTTTTTTGATAGCTGTTTTAATTGGACTAGTTATCGTGATAGATATAACATCACATTGTTCTTCCTGTCATTAACATCATTTTGCATTTACATTTTAGGCATTTAGTTGACATCCAGAATGGCTTATAATGGTAGAATAAGCTTAAATTCCTAGATTATAACCAACTCATCGTAAGGAGTGCCATAGTGCTCTGCCAATATTCCAGTGACCACAGAATAATCATGTAACAGAGAAGGTTTTGTAAAATAATAACATGAGAGCTCAGGTTAGAGGTAGAATGATTGTCAGTTGAAGAAATGTTACCTTAGACTCAATTATTGCAAGACCGCCTACACAGGTAGATCACAGAGTACTGGACAGCACCCGTAGCAGCACAGGTGGCTGTGTAAAAATTGGAACGCCATGAGTCGAATGCCTATCAGTGTTGTAACACCCTAGTTAAAGGAGCAGTTAGCCACTGTGAATTGAATTTGTTGTGATAGGTAAGCATATTCCCCCTGCTGTCGTCACTTTGTTATTTTAATGAATACCAGGATGGGATGCCATCTACCAGCTGGAAAATATTTGCCGATGCTGATATGTTAGTCTGCCCTACCATCCACTTTTGCAGGTAACCAACCATCAAGCATCCCATCTGGCAAAACTATTAAGTATTTTCTATCTTTGTAAATATTTAACCCTAATTTGTTTTTAAAGTAACAGTCAAAGATCATGAATGTGTGGATGAGATAGATCCATATAATTCCAAGCTCACAAAGTGTTGATTTTTCAGTGAGAATTATTTGGTGTTGACAAGTGATGATTGGAGTGTTGTTTATTCACTCTTAGAGCTGATACGACCGGGGAAGGTGTTCAAAAACATCTAAAAGTAACTCTGATGGGTGTGGACTTCAAACAGAGTTAACACTGACTGTTTTGCTGTGTCCATCCTCCAAAATTGAATTTTCCTTTTCAACAGCACCACAGTCGGCTGCAACAGTACAGCGGGAGGGCATATGTGCTCATTAGCATCCAATCTGTGTGCCTCCTACATGAAACATTTGGCTGGGAAAGTAATGAAAGTTGTGGGTGAATGAAGCGTTGGCAGAAAGTTAGTCCCATGCACATGGCTTTACAGAGCGATGAGAGAAAGAGAAAGATGAAGAGGTAAAGATAAAGGAGCAATCCAAAATGTACGTAACTCTGGTAAACTGGAGCTGGAGCCCCTGAAACGTCTATGAAGGGAAAAAAGGACATTATAAAGTACATTCATGTTCTGTCTGTTTTTATTCAGCTCCCAGAGACAAACTCAAACTGGATGAGCTGAAAAGATGCAACACCACTGTCAGCAATAATGTTCCCCCTTTGAGGATGAGGCCACCACTCCTCATGGCGGCCTGTTGTGGTAACTTCAGCCCACTAGCTCGTCTGCTAGCATCTACTGAAACACAGACAGATATCGAGAAAGATTACTTGGGCCCATTGTCCCGTTCTGTCACTCTTGACTGAGGCTTCCCTTCCCCGCTTGCCACAATCACATATTGACATATTTTACAGTGAGATTTAAAAACATGTCGTACTGGGAAATCAACCAGCCCACATATTGGCAAAACAGTTCTCAACAAAACAGTTCTCTTCCAGCGGTACAGGAGGAGGCCATACAGGGGTCACATGTGTTCTTTAGGGTGCAGCCCATATATTTTGTGCCTGAAGGGGTGGCTGTACTATATATTCTGCCTGCCTGCCTGTCTGTCCACGTTTACTTGCTTCGGTTTCATCTTCATTCGTGCCTGAGCAACCAACTCTCAGTGCAAAGATGGAAAATATCCATTTTGGTAATAAATCTGAGCTGTGCAAATACAAGCTGTCTTAAGCTAAGAGACGGGAATCAGGCTTTAAACGATATTGACATTAGACTCTTTAACAGAGCTCTTGGAAGGGGAGAACCCACTGCCTGTCTCTGGTCCTAATAAGTTGAGGCACTTTAATGTTTCCTTTGTTGTTGGTGACTTGTCATGAGTTGTTTAATGTTCGCCCCTTTATTGTCATATGCTTACAACATGAGTTACTGACAGAGCCATTGATCTGCAAACACTTTATATATCCCCATTGGAAAACTGAGCCAGTGAACCATCTGTTAAGGGCTCCACCCCTTCAGTAAAAGAATAACAGCCAACAAGACAACTAATCTGTTATTCGATTTTTGTATACTAGCCTTTTTATTCAAGAAATCATTGAATTTGCTTTTCTCACGACAAACGTGTGAAATGTGTTGCCAGAGATAACCTGATGGAAAACATATAAACAACTAATCAATCAGTATGTTCTTGGTCTTCAAGAGGTGGCAGCCCAGATCCTTCTGAAATGTATTCAACACGTAAATTACAACAATTAAAACAACAGGTTTACAGGTTGGTTTAGTTTATGTGTGGATTGTCAACGTGGAATTAGAAGAAATAGAATTTCACTCTGACTTTTGCAATTGCAATGATGTAACAGATTCTCTCCTTTTGAAATGAATGAACTTCCATCAGAGTTTAATGCATTCAATGCATATTTGATCACGGTGACCGATAGCAGCAGTTCATAGCAGTTTACAACTCAAAGCTGAGTTAACACTGGCTTTAGTGCTGATAAGGGCAGCCTTGACTGTGGGCAAAAATAGTCTAGGCTGGTCAGAGGCACACTACATCATACACTGACCATCTGAGCATACACGACGCACACACACACACACACACACACACACACACAAAACACTGAAGTTAAGGACTGTCTCCAGCACTGCTCCTGTCTTCACATATTAACTAATGTGGGTATCTGGGTCATTGGAATGGGTGGGAGAAAGATGGGGAAGTGTGTATACAGAATGTGAGAGTGGGTAGGTGTGTGTACGGGTGCCACAGGATTTATCCAACAGATGGAGCTTAGTGCTAGAATGCTGTACTGTATATTATAGAGGAGCTAGCATAGCCTGAATGTATGGCAAATATGTTACTTGAATGGAGACAGGTAGCAGTGCAGGAGGAGGCTGTGGGGCGGAGGCTGCAATATGGGCTGATGCTGATGCAGCGTGTTCAGGCTGCTGCTGGGAGTGTCCTCTCCCCTCTGCTCCCACCACACGCAACCCTGACCACACACACACACACACACCCACCCTGCTGAACATGCTTTCTCCCACCCACTGTCATCTGGTTAGCCGAAGCTGTCGTGGTTGTGACATTGCCTGTGTCTATGGGTGTCCTCTTCAGCTTGCCAGCCAGCTGCTTCTCCTTACCCCCACCCCTGAAAGCAAACCCTTCATTGATTTTGATGCTGATCCTGCCTGAAGAAACAGATGCCTCCTCTGGACAAAAAAGCAAATCAATTCCCATTCAGTCTACAATTCAGATGTACTTCTGTCGTTTCCTTTTCCTATTGTTCTTGTATGACGAGCTAGCTAGCTGTAGTGTGTGTGTGCGACTGAATGTGCATGTGTATTTCCAATTGGCAGTGCAAGTGAGCCTCCTGCAGCAGGGGATCTCTGCATTAGCGCAGCACACACTCCACTCTCCCTCCCCTCCCCCTTCTTTCCTTATGCTCTCTCTCTCTCTCTCTCTCTCTCTCTCTCACTCTTTCTCTCTCTCTCTTTCTCTCTTTTTCTCAGCTTTCTTTCCCTCTGTATTTGCTGTGATATTTGTATTTATGCTCTCCACATTACTCTTCCTCCCGTCCCTCTCTCAATCTCTCCCTGTTTT
>CABFOQ010026712.1:0-10994 GCA_900660455.1 Gephyroberyx darwinii | reverse complement strand
GCCCTCCAAACGGAGATTTTTCACAGGCACACTCCAAACCGAGTGTTATGAGAAATCTCCGACAATCCAACAATTTAAGTCAGCAAGGCCACTAGGACAGAGGCTTCCATTCTCAAACAACAAAGCCCAGTTTCAAAATAAAAGCCACAGAAAAATACTATACTGTAAGCCCATATGGAAAAAAATTGTGGCGCCCCCTATTGGCCATTTTTAAGATAATTTTACAAACTTGGTTCAACATAAATATCTACCAAGTTTTGTGATGATTTGACAAACTCATTGATTTATGGCACAATTTGCGCCAGGCCCACGCCCTTGATCAACAACGTCATCACCCCCTATTGGTCAATTTAAAAACATTTTGTGGACATGTTTCAACAACTTAGTTAAAAATATCCACCAAGTTTGGTGATGTTTGGACAAACTGTCATTGATTTAAGACCAAATTTGCGCCAGGCCAATGAACATGTTTGGATCTGGTGGCGCCCCCTATTGAGCGATTTCAAAATAGTTTTACACACGTGGTTCAACATTGTTATGAAACATATCCTGCAAGTTTTTAATGATTGGACAAACAATTTATGATTTATAGTCCGATTTGTGATATGCCACGGCCATTTTTTTTGCATGTAGCGCCCCCTAGTGGTAGATTTGAATGAAACTTTCAGGATATGTTTCCGGTACTTATGTGGACATAAGTTTTGTGATGATTGGTCCAACGGTTGTTGACTTTGGTCTATTTATGTGCTGAGCCATGCCCCTTTTGAAGTTCATTGGTCAATATCTTGACAACTAAATAAGATATCAACAAGCTTTATACAACTTTAGATAAGCTTGGTCCAATAACGATCCACATAAACTCTGGTAGAAATCGGACCTACGGTTTAGGAGATGTCAAAAATGTGTTTTTCAAAAAATTCAAAATGGCGGAAAATCTAGTCAGGCGGACTTTGGTGGTTCTTGAGGCTTTTTTGTAGAGCACCTTGAGCTGGACTTGTGTGTCAAATTTCAAGTCAATCGGAGTCACGTGTGAGGGGCGTGGCCTTTCCAAAATCGCACTTTTGAAAAAATCGCTCATGTTTCTTGTGAAGCATTTGCACATCATTTCCAGTTATTGGCCCAAGTTTCATGGTTTTACCTCATTCCACCTCACGGCAATTTTTGTGACGCAGCATAAGATGACAAAGAATAATTTAAAACAAAGTGGAAAACAATAGGTTCTACCCCTTCGAGGTTTGAACCCTAATAACCAGAAACGTATTTGGAAGCCATATATTAAAAAAATGACACCAGGGAGTGTTTAGGACCAATGATGATGACCTAATTTATTACAGAGACCAAATAATAATATCTTGTCACTAGTGGATATCAGCCGGTTTTGACGTTTTGGTGGTAAATAATATTAGATGCAGGGACTTTGCCATGGCTTAGTGGAACCCCTTTTTGTAAAATCAATATGCTTATTTTGCTGGTTCGCACAAACTCCTTTTTTTTGTGCTACTGCAGCAGAAACCGCTCAGCTTTTTGTGTTTTTCAGCAAACATTAACCCAAGTCTTCATGTCTCTATCGGGTAAAAAAAATAATAATAATAATTTTTAAAAATTTTTTAAAGGTGTAAAAAAAAAAAAACAGGGGTAAAACTCTACTTAACCCTCTGAACCCCAAACACTTTCTGGGTGATTTTTGCTCCTTTTACCTTTTTGCTTATTGTGGCCTCATTTGTCACTTTTATTTAAGTCCTGCATCCCTATGGAATCAGCACAAGCATGGCTACAAGACATATGTCACTCAAAAATGTATTTTGTGCAGTATAAAACAGCTATAATGCTTAATTATTAATTAATGCTTAAAATCATAATTGTTTTTAATATTTACATATTTGCATTTTCAAGTATCTTTTCATTCATTCAAATTTTTTCATACTTTTCATTCTCATATTTCTACTTTACATGTTATCTCATTTTTAAAACCAGTGACAACAATGGGGTTGCATTTAATCATTTGTGGGTGCCATAACAAGGTGGGTGGATTGTACAGTCCCTCCAGGAAATTACAATGTTGCAATAATTAATTCAAATTCAACCAATATGTGTTTGGACATTTGTGAGAACTATAAGAAACTGAAACAGCCAAATCAACACACTTTTTCACATAAAATGGTCCAATTAAATCATATGTCAACAAACTATGTTGGACTTCTTCTACTTCTTCTACTACATTTTATCTACTATGTTTATTAACCTCTACAGGTGGAAGAAGTAGAGTGCACTTTGTTTTCAGTATAGTTTCTATTCATCCTGAGCCTGTGGTTTTATATTGTTAGTCAGAAGAACACAAAGTCTGCCTCAAATATAATGATATAATATAATATGTAATGCAATTGAATCAAACTATAGAGATTCATAATCTTGAAACATATTCAAGTGGACTGATGTTATTTGGTGCTTACTGTACTGATGTTGAGTCGAATGTGTAAGTGTATTTATTAACACTGGAATCCAAGCACAATATTTCCCTTTGTTGAAATGTTGAATTCAAATCTTTTGCTAAGAGTATTTTATTCAAATAGGGAGGGTCACAATTCTGTGTCATTTTGTGATCACCTCCATCTGAAATGTTTCTCCTTAGGAGCAACAAGGAGATAACAGAGGGAATAAATTCATGAGACTTTATGAGATAAATGTGAAGATGCAAACATGTGACATATATAATGGTAATAAGCTCTTACTATATGGCTGCTGCACCCATGGCTTTAATTGTAAAATGCAGCAGGATGTGAAAACTGCATGTTTGAGAAGAAGGAGTCATAAAACATTATATACATTTTTTTTGGCAATTTTACTGGACAAAAACACCCAACACACAGCAAATTGTCAAATCATTATTTTTGGTCACACTTATCACAAAAAACTTACTAAATAGTGGTGTATTGTGGGTTTAGCTCTGCCAATGTTGCTGGCCATGGTGGAGGGTCCTGACAGACTTCCTGGAGATGAGAAGTCACAGGAAATGCTGAGAGGGAAACTCCGCCTGCTGCAGGCTGACAGCACCAAGGTCAACACTCTATTCATGGTACAACCCTGACACCCAACCACACACACACACACACACACACACACACACACACACACACACACCTGGCTGCCAGGTTTATGTTCAGTTCCTGGGGCAGTGAGTTATTAACAAAGTCTACTTCCTCAATAAATTGGAAAGTTAGGGGAATACACTGAGAATTTAATAGATGCCACTGACCCTGATAAATGAAATAAACCAAAATCCACCGCATGTCCCCGGTAGATCATTGGCTCCGGTGCTCCATGCTAACAGTTTAGCATACACGATGTTGAGTGATAGTATGCTCCATGCTAACTCTTGACCATACACTATGTTGAGTGATAGTAGCCTCCATGCTAACTCTTGACCATGTACTATGTTAAGTGATAGTAGGCTCCATGCTAACTCGTTAGCATACACTATGTTGAGTGATAGTAGGCTCCATGTATTTTTGCATAAAAAAGTTACATAATGCAGCTTTAAGTTGCCTCAAAGGGGATTTGCCTTGCATATGATAACAGACATTGCATGAATGTAAGAGTTTATATAAAGACTTTAAATTGAAGTTTATTCTCTTCTCTGTCTCCGTCTCTAGGAGTTGTCAGCTCATCTCCTCTCCATCAACAGTGAAGAAAAAGTCATATTTGTGACATTCAAAACATTTGAAGATATTTGGAAGTTCACCACATATTACACAATAGGTATGTGCAGATGGCAAGAATGAGATAGCCATGACTTTTCAGCGACAATTTACACAGAAAACAGAAATAAAATGGCATTTTTACATATTAGTTATGAATTGGCAAAAAATCTGATGAGGATGGGCAATGCATATACCAAATTTAATGTCATTCTGACTTCCAATTAATGAGAAGAAGTTTTTTTTTAGGTGGATGGGTCCTATTGAAAAGTGGTTGCTAAGGTGTTTCTAGGTGGTTGCTAGGTGATTACTAATTACTTAAACACTAATAATAATAATAAGAAACAGAATGGGCGACCAATAGTGTGCTTTGCCTACAGCAATACTAATAATGTGTTCAAATATTTAATTTCATGTCACATCACTACTCTTCTGTTCAATCCTCTTCCCTCCTCCTCCTCCTCCTCCTCCAGGTTTTCTGGGTCAGTGTATGGAGAGTCTGCTGTTAGACCAGGAATTCTGTCTCAGTTCTCTGGAGGAAGACGTTGCTATTGAAGTTTCCATCCAGGAGGAAACACTCAACCTCATCTACAAAGGCATCCTCATGCAAGACGGTAGGGGATGGAATACAATTACTAAAGGTGGTGCGCGCATCATATTAACATCAATAAATCATTGCCACGTTCAATGTGAGAATATGTAGTGTAATTACCGTAAGTAAACAAGACCAACAAGATTGGCAGCCTCTACTGGCTCAATGCTACCGGGATGGATTTGGCCGGAAATCTGCTAAATTGCTTTATGGCACAAAGGGCCACTGCTTTATGGCACAAAACAGGAAGAGGGTGCTGTTCTTCCAGTGCAAACGGAACTAAAGCTTTCAGGCAACGGCAGATGGTGGAAGAAGTGAAAGGCTGACCATGGTCTCATTTGTTTATGGCAATTATACCAAGGTACCACAATTAATCTGACAATGAATTTAAAAATGCAACATGTAGCACCATTAATACTGACACTGATATTTTTGGATTGAAGCTCCTGATAGCCAATATTGGTCATATTAGAGTCAATTCAGTGTAGTATTGATATATGTTATAAAAAAAGTAAGTAATCAATCAAAGTGCATGATATCTATCATATATCAACATCAAACCATAATAGAAGATGATAATTAAATAACAGGGATAAAATGAAAAAATATTTATACACACACACACACTTAAACACACTCCACCTCTCTCTTTCTCCTCAGGCTCATTGTTTGCCAGTTGTAGTGTAAACCAGATGTTTGACAGCTCCACCTCTGGAGGTGACCTGTACCTGGAGCAGGGTGACATAGCCCAGTTCGAGCCTCCCTTCCTGGGCTCGGGGTGGACCGTCCTCTGTCTGGCTGATGGAGCCCGGGGCACAAAACCCAAACCTGCCTTAGAGCCTGTCGTCCCTTTTTATCAGTGAGTCAGATCTGTGTGTGTGTGTGTTTATGGCTTGGTATGTGTGCACTCCCTGGAGGGTTTGGCCCAGAGCATGAGACTCCCATTCCCTTTATACAGTGAGTCAAATTTTATTTTATTTATTTTATTTATTTTATTTATTTTAAGTATTTAAGTTTTCAGTCACTCACTCACATACACACTACTACTACTTCCAATAATAATAATAACAAAAATAATTTTCACTCATGAAAATAAATGAAGATTCACACATTTCTCAAGAGACTTCTCATGGCATATCGGTCTCATCTGCCCACAGATGGTTTCTGAAATCCTGCGCAGAGAACATTTTAGTTGGCGGTGGGAAACCTGCCTGTGACTTCCCTTTCCAATTTGGTGAGTGCAGTCAAATCGACTACAGATTGTGTTGTTTTGCACATATACTATTTGGCAAGAAATTAAACTCAACCTCTAAGTGGCTTTTTTAAATTGAGATAATTATATACAATTATAACTCCCTCCCCTCCTCTCGCCTTCAGCCAGAGGAACCTGTCTGGCTACAGTGGAGTACGACGCAGAGGGCCCTGACGAGCTTAGCATAGCACCCGGTGATCGCATTGTCATCGTGGGGCTCCTGGTGTCTTGTTTTGATTGGTTCACAGGGAGGATGGAGGCAACGGGGGAGGTGGGGCTGGTCAAGACAAGCCTGGTCAAACCATCCAATACCATTTGTGAGTAAGTGTGTCACCCGTATTACGGTTGCAATAATTGTACAATGGCATTTGTGAGTTAATGTGTCAGAAGTAAGTAAGGCTATGCCGATATATGGGGCCGATATTGGCTTTTTTAAAAATGAATGTAAAAAAAAAATTAATGATAAATAAATAGATATATTTATTCATTTGATTGTTTAATTATGTTTTCTATTAATTAATTATTCCTTAAACCGGAGTGGTGGGTCACCCTGCCTTAAGGAGTTTAATTGTACATTAATGTAAGACACTTTTGCTGGGAATTACAACCCTTTAATTAATGATTCTGCTGTTACAATATATAAATAAATGTTGTGTTGCCCTTCTAGCTCAGCAGACATCTTTTTGGACAAAGAGGACAGAATGTTCTTTAGTCTGAAAGAGGAGATTGTCATAGAAGAGACTACTGCCTTGCTGAAGAAGACATCTCAAAATGATATTGGTGATAGCTACAAGCTGGGTAAGACAGAAATATTACCTGCACAGGGTCACCTGCAAATTTTCTCTTTGGATTTAAATTTGATCTGATTTACGTCTTTTTGGCTATGTTCACACCACAGGCCTATATGGTCAGTTACAAATTGCTGTTAATATCTGATGTTTTGGGATGACTGTTAGATATATTGTAGAATGTAACCCATATCTGATACCAATATCCTGATTGAAAATCTAAAAAATGTGACTCGGTGCAGCTTTTTCCTGTTCACACTGATCATAAAACATCAGATCTGTGTCACAAAACTGAACCGGGTCACTTTGAGCTGCAGTTTGAACACGAAGAACCTGCTTACTCAAGTTAAATGTACTGACTGGAATTGCAGCGGATGCCTCAGAATGCCTCAGAAGAAGCTTTGTGATTTATTGGGGTGTTGCTGATTTGCTGGAATCAACCTATTACTAACCGACAATATTTTGTGGTTGAGGTCTAAGGGATGAATAGCTGCCTGAATAATCCATATTTGCTTTCATTACTAGATGGGTAAGTGTTTTGATGTCTTTTTATTCTTTTGCTTTTGCCTTATGTTGGACATTCTCAGATCTGATCAGTCCAGAAGACTTTGAAAAGAAAACACCGTCAAGTAAGTTTTTGGTTTCACTCCGTACACAAATGGCCCCTAAATGCTACTCAGTTTAAATTCACTGTTGTGATGTGCCAAAGTATTGAGCCATCTCGAATAACCTTGTCTCCTCCATATTTAAACATCAAATTGATCCTCTCACTAACCATTTGCAGGCAGTTCTTCAGGCAATATCGATACTCAGCAGTCAGAATTGAAGAGAAATGTCGAGAGGATTCTTATCCAAGGGAAAGTTTCATTGCCTCATTCCATTGTGACCACAAATGGGACTCAAGAAGCCTCGATCCAGGCTACTAAGACAACAGACCCCAAGCCCCCCTGTTTCACTGTTAACCCAGTTGTAGAGGGAAATAACAACACAGAGAACTTCATTCCCCTCCTCTCCTTTCTGGATGGCCGTGACTGCAGACTAGAGTTTGGTGTCCTCTACGGACTGACTCCTGAACTCCTCGCCTCCTCCACCTTCACCGGCCAAGCCAATGAGGACGAGCTGACGGCCTTTCTGGGTGGTGCCAGGGAAACAGCCAGGAAGAAGCGCCTCTTTTGGTCGCAGTCTCGTCTCTGCTTCCTGTTGGGCAAGCTCTGTGCTGGAAGGTCGAAGTTCAGCCAGGCCCGGGTTTACTTTGAGGAAGCCCTGAGCGTGCCACTAGAAGGCTTCACAGACCTGAGGCTACTGGCTAGCATCTATGCCAACCTGGCTCTCATATATCTTAGGCAGAAAAACACAGAAAAGTACTTTGTCCTGGCAGAGCGAATTGCTGCGTTGATCATGGGCATCCCAGACTGCATCCCGAGCATGGAGGACGACTTCCAGGTTCTTAAATACATTCTGAAGAAAACTGTTCTGTCTTGCAACAAGATGGCTGAGGCCCGGGCCTGTTTCCTATTGGCGAAGCGCCACTGGAGGCGTAATGAAGGTGTTAGTGCTGTGCCTTATATCGAGAGGCTCCTGGTTCTTTCTGCAGAAACTCCCAGAACATGGAGCATCTCTCCCAGCCATGGGTACCTGAGCCTGGGGAGGCTCTACAGTGAGCTCTGCCTCCCCCACCTCAGTGTCAGTTCAGCCAGAAGAGCTTCTCTGCAACCCTCTGCTACACTGAGTGACTGCCTCAGCAGCGTGGCTCTGGTTCTGGACAACGCCACCAGACTGTACAAAGTCTCCATCCCGGCTCAGGTGGCTCCATATTTACACCGAGCTCTCTCTTTTACCGAGGTCGGACAAAACGGAGGAGGAAGCGACCGCTACTATGTGCTGAGCCAGCTACTCACTCTTTGTCTCTCCCAGCTGTTTCAGAAGCACAGAATGGTTGGGCATGCTGTCCGCTATGTGCATGCACTCGTCAACCACAGCCCACCTTCACAAGGCCTCTCCATCTCCATCCTAGAAAGAAACATTGCCCTCATCTGGTTAGCATGGCTTCACATTGACAACAACCAGCCAGATATTGCCCTGGACATACTGGACTCTGTACTAGCTTCCATGCCTGAACACTGTACTACTCATCAGGAAGGTATGTGGTTAAATGTGGTTAAATGTGCTACGTGCAACATCAATATATCATTGCCAAATTAACTTTGATACCATCAATGAACACACAATACCCCATCATGAAAAAAGCGTATTCAGACCCTTTATTCAGTACTTTGTAGAAGCACCTGGCAGTGATTACGGCTTCACGTCTTCTTGGGTATGCCTCTACCAGGTTTTCACACCTGGATTTGGGAGATCATAAGTAGCCCTATCTCACACCAGTGCTAGTGGCAGTGCTAGTGTTTCTCAACATTAAGACCACATTTCCCATAAATGGTTTGTCTTTGGCTTTAGCTATGTTTGCACTGGAAGAGCAGGACCCTCTTCCTGTTCTGTAAAGCAACCCAACTCGATGGCGCACAATGTAAAATGTGCTGTAGAGGCCATTAGAGGCTGCGAGTCTTCTTGCCGATGGTCCCGTTTGTTTGTCGGTAATTAAACTAATCTCTAATCGCAGCACCTTTTAAAAAAAATTGTTAACCACTATTTTGTCATAGTCAAGTGTGATGACTGCTTTGGTTTGGTTTGATTGACTAGTCACTAGTGGGATTATTCTGACTCATTGACTTTTTGCTTGTTCCTGTTTGTTACTTTTTATTAATGCAGATTGTGTTCGCACTTCATAGTGGAACTGAAGCGATTTGACAACTTTTTAAAGATGTAGATAAAAGACTGCTTTTTAAAAGAAAACTGCAATTTGACCCCTGTGAAGTAAAATGTTGAACTCCCATTATTGTGAAGGTGTGGTCCTCAACATGCGTGGTGTGGCGCTTCGATGCACAGGTGACCTCCGAAGGGCAGCGGAGAGCTACCAGGCTGCAATTGACATCTGTGAGGAGTTCGAGGACCGACCAAACTGGGCTGTGGCCCAGGCCAACTTAGGTGGCGTATATGTTTCATACTCCATTACGTTATACTCCTATTAGGCTGTGATCACATAGGAGGCATTGTTCTCCTGTTCAAATGCAAGACACATGCTCAGCCAGTTCTCAGTAGGTTGAGGGGGGGTGGTGCTGTCTAAAAACAATGGAAAAAACCCCATTTCTTATTGCCATCATATCTTAAAGCATCTAGATAATGTTCATGGTGCAATCTATGCCAAAGTAAAAAAAAATATTTCTGAGTCAAAAAAAAGCCTCCTGTGAAAATCCGGAAATATAGGCTGGTGTAAAATGATAATAATATGGCTATTTGCACCATCCCTGGCTCATTAACTATGAATACTCTCTACCAATCAGAGCATTCAACTTTAAATTTCGGTGTACATAGTGTCATTTTCACTGTCAAGTAATGGGTTGAGTCTGTTGACAACATTGACAGTTATAACATTTTACATTAACAGGCCCTGTGTTAAACAATATCATGATATTGGCGCTGGAACTTTAAATGTAATTATTGTGATTATGCAGATTATTCTTCTTGTTTACTAATCAACTCATTTATTCATCCTGATGTAGGGCTGCTGTGTCTGAAGGCTGGGGCTAAACGACTAGCAGAGAGGCATCTGACCGAGGCTCTACAGCTCTTCTCTGAGCTGAATGAAGAAAACCATGAGGTGAACTTCATCACTGTGCTACTGCAGCTGGGGCTGCACTATGTGAAGCAGGGCCAGCTGGATTATGGGAAGGGATGCTATGAGTGGGCTCTGCTGCTTGCCATCAAGGCCAACCATTCAGACTGTAAGTCAAATTAATTGGGTCTTTCTTGTACACAGTATTACTCTCTTCTTATATACTTTGTCTTTTTTTTCTAACCAAGTCTCATATTTTTTTTAACCTTTATTTATCCAGCAACACATTTATCTTAATTATTATTCAGTTCCACACATTCACAGTACAACCAGTCTTCTTCTGCTGCCCAATAAAACCTCTACTGGTGGCCAAGAAGCAGTGGAGTAGTTGGGGGTTTGTTGCCTTGCTCAAGGGCACTTCAGCTGTAGTTGGGGGAGGAGAGAGCATTATTCATTCACTTTCCTCACCCACACTTTTCCAGCTGGTCTAGGGATTCAAACCGGTAAACTTTCTGCTGCTGCTGCTGCTGCTGCTCCCCCAGCAAAGTGATACTGAAAAACAGGCGATGGGAAGAACGTATTTCACCTATTTGAATACTGATGTGGCCCTCCAAATGAAATTAATCTTAAATCTAGGGTTTCATTTGAAACAATGAAATCTGCAGAATTCTCTCCAACGTTGGAGCAGCTTTCAGTGTGTGGACTCTACTTCTGCTCTATGTTGTATTATGTCCAAAGATTGTTTTATTTGTGTGTTTTTTACTCTTTTGTAAATGAAACCTGACCTTGACTCATTATTTCAGTGATATATATTCTCATGTCAGGCCAGCTTGCTGCGACCCAGCATCTCTGCCATCTGTATGCTTCAGTGAGCCCAGACCACACCCAGTGCATCATCTACAACCAACACCAAGTCAACCTTCTGAGGAACCGAGGAGACCAGGGACAGGAGGGAGTCATACTGGAAACCATCAGCCAGCTCTACCTCAGTCTAGGG
>CABFOQ010026706.1:0-13665 GCA_900660455.1 Gephyroberyx darwinii | reverse complement strand
TCAAAAGGACTCGGCAGCAATCGGCCTTAATTGACGGGTGCTGGATACAGGTAGAACCAGACCAGTCCACTGATTCAATTCTATCCTGCATTTAGCCTACACCTCACCCACATCCTCCCCGAGTCTGACACAATAGGTGGTTGCTAGGGTGTTGCTAGGGTTGTTGGTTGCTAGGGAGTACAACATGGTCGCTAGGCTGTACAACGTGGTCGCTACGGTATTCTACTCACTAGATGCCCTAACCCCCCAACACACAAACACACACACACCTTGGACCCAGAGTCGGTAGTTGCTTTGTTGCTGTTCGTAATGCTACTACTACTGCTACCACTACTACTATCAAAATTTATGAATGAATACATAAGAGCCAATCAGAGAGGTGGGTTGAGGTGCTATTTGCATAACAAAATTGTATTGGTCGAGCCACTGAGACTTCTCCCAATGCATTGTCTATGGGAAAACATGTAGGTGTTCAAAGCTAAATCCTACAAAAACTATACATGGCATTGCTTAGATATTTCTATGTGAGTGAAAGCAGAAACTGCTGAACATTGTGATATATCACATGTCCATTTAGCTTTAAAACTGTAGCAAAAAGTGACAGAGTAGCAACGAGTTAGAAAAGTACTAAATATATATTTTAATCTTTTTATCTTTTATCTTATCTTTTTTTCAGAGACGCATTACTTTGTCCATTTTCCACAAACTTGATATATTTTCTATATGGATGGCTGTTTACCTTATGGTACTCACCAAATGGAAGTCATGGTAAACTTACCTTTTTATTTCACATTACTACATCAATGCAATACACTGGATTCTCACAGGCTCTTCATAGGAACAGGAAGTGAAAAGGCTGTGTCTAGCCTCTGGAAGTTGTAGTCCTATTAATTGGATAGTTTTATCTTGTACATCTCTATAGCATGGTATCTCAATAGGCTTTTACAGACACATTGGCCAGTTTTCCAGGACTTTCAAATGAGCCATAAGGCCTATAGACTCTCACAAAACATATATGTTATAATGTCTTAGGCGTGACTCGTCTCTCAAGTGGCCTTCTGCTGGTTGGGGAGGTGGTCATGGAGGCTACTGCTGATGAGGTGATCTGGCTACTGGTGATTCCAACTTACCATGTTTCAGATTAAAAAGCTGATAGGTTGATATACTGTATTATGTCCAGATAAAAAGGTGGGAACTTGGTATACCAGTATGCACTATTGAAATATATGACATACATCCTCCACCACCACAATGCTTTTCTCCAAGTCAAACATTTACCACTAGAAATCCCTCACACAGCAGCTTGTCTCAAACAATACAAACAAGACTAGCCATGTTAAGTCATCATGAAAGCTAAATTGCAAACATGGGGCCAGGCAGGTGTCTTTGAAGCCAACACACTCTACTGTCAACCTTGTGCAAGTAAAAGTACAAATTAGTTTAGACAGCTCACCGTCACCACAGTGCCACAGTTGTCAAGAATCATATTCAAGTAGGTCAGTAATGATGAGACACTATTCCTGGGCGCTATTAAACATCATCACAATGTCTTAAAAAACATTTTTGACAAATACTGAATAGTATCTCATTGATCATTAAAAGAAGTAAAAGTTATTCTGCAAAATTAACTTTAACTCTAAATCTTCATGTTTTAGGATTTTTTTGAAACAGCTCCCATATTTCTCTTCTCATGTCCAAATTCATTTAGATGATCACAAGATCGGCTTTTCTATGTGTACGCCCTCACAGTTCTTCGCCGTAAATTAGCACAGAATGCTAGTATTTATCATTCATCATTTTGTGTCTGGTTGTACTGATACTGTGTTATCACGTACCACAGACATGTGACATGTGTGCCATGAATATGGGCCTGAGTATTGCACAGTAAACCAGTGAGGCCCTTCAAGGAAGTCATAAATCTGACCTTGGCCAGACCACTACTATGTGGATAGAGTCCATAGGATGAACCATGTTATCTTAGTATAGAGAACCAATCATGAGAGACTTCTTTGTCTCCAAAGAAACTATAAAGATGGTTGTGGGCTGATTTTCAGGGAGAGAGAGCATAGAGAGATTTTGACTTTCTGTGGGACCTGTGACAAGGTATTTCTCTCCAGTATATCTGTATACAATATAGTTGTGTGTGCTTCAACCTATCAGTGTTTTGTGTGTTATTTCAAGATTAATGAGATTAACACCTGCAATACACCTGCGATATTAGCTAAAGCTTTTTATCATCGTGAGGCAACACATACTGTGGCATTTTATAATAAATCACATTGTTGTATAAGCAATGCTTCTATGTAATATGCTGTAAAAGCTGTTAGGTAATGGTTCAGTTGCTAATGTAGCAAGCCAAGTAGCCTCATGCTGGTGTATTCTCCATAGAAGAGATGAAGGCAGCTGATCAATAGGGAGCCAGAGAGCTGAGAGTACATTCTGATAAACTACTTATTAGGTTAATATGTCACAAATGTGCTATGGGACTGTACTTCTAATTCAGCTACAATCCTATTTGTGGTTATATGTTTTAATGTCTCAATTCAACAATCTACTGGTTCAGTGGCGCGTATTGTACCAAGCTACCTTCTACCTGAGCTGTGGATTGAGTCTCATGACTCCAGGCTAGTGTTAGTCTGATTGGTGATGACAGCCTATTAGGGTTTGCATATCCAAAATGCCACTGATGTAGCAGGAACAAGCTGCAGTATAATGGTTGTAAGAAAAACAGAAAATTGGGTTCAGACTCTAAAGCACGGTCTGATCCTAATTTTCAACACAATGTCTGTGTCTCATCTATTTCTATACACCTATAGCTGATCTCAAACAACCTCAAATTCCTTGGATCTCCACCTTGGATTGCAAAGAGGATTCTAGGTGTGAGATGCAGTTTCAAATATTGGGTTTAATGGATGCTCTAATGTTGTAGATGGAAACCAGGGAAGAATGTAGAGGGAGGACTGAAAAAGTAAAAAGTAAGATCTGAAATAAGGGTAATTTAACTCTCCTGAATATGTCTCCATGCACGAGACCATGAGATTAGAGAAAGATTTCAAAGAAAATTCAATAAGATGTTTTATGACTCCTACAATTTGGATGCTTCTTCTCAACATGCACAGTTGAAGCAGCAGCCATACAGTGGGAGCCTATTACCATTATATATGTCACATGTTAGCATCTTCACATTCACAAAGTCTCAATAATGTTTTCTCTCTATTATCTCCTCATTGCTCTTGAGGGGTTTTTAGGAGAAACATTTCAGATGAAGGTGATCACAAAATGATACAAAACTGAGATCTTCCCTGTTTCTTCAGAGATGAAGAAAAGATGACTGAGCAAAAGACTTCTCCTCTGGGTCAATGGGTGTGAACCACCTACCTTAAAGGGATATGTTCCCCTGCAACAACATGTTTATCTTTATCATCCTCTTCCTCCTCCTTTTCTTCTTCCTTCTCCTCTTCTTTCTTCCATCTACCTTTCTCCTTTCCCTCATCCTCTTCTTCTTCCCCCTCCTCCATTTTCCTCATCTTCTTCCTCCCCTCTCAGTCTCTAATTCATTATGGAAGGGTCCTGAATGCCACATTTACTGTGTGTGTGTGTGTGTGTGTGTGTGTGTGTGTGTGTGTGTGTGTGTGTGTGTGTGTGTTTTGACCTACTTCAATGAAATACTGGGTACTGTATGTGTCAGTAGGCTCCTCAACTGTGTGTTGTACATCCTCACTCACTCAAAGTTTTGACATTAGTGGAATGATCAAGCAAGGTCTTTCTCTCTATAGATTTACATGGTCTCTAGCTTCTTCCTTACACACTTCCTGAAACGCAATCACCCATGAAGCATGCCCTATGGTGGTGGTTGACGTGGTTGGTTTACAGTAACCTGCTATGTATTAAGATGTTTATTAAAGTGCATCCTTTTATGTGAAAAGAGAAAGAGGTGGCTATACTTCATATGCTGATGTACGTCCTTGACTGTATTTCTGGGTATAACCCATCTCTCTACCTCAAACACTCACTCATGCACACACACTCATTCATGCATGTACACTCGCCCGTACACACACACACACACACACACACACCCTGTCCTTCTGCCCATAGCAACTAGGATGCCCTGAGGGGGGCAACAGCTAGTGTTGCATTCCATTGAGATGAGTGACAGTGACATTTCTGGGCCGATAGGATAAAAGAGGAGCATGGAAACCCTCTCAGACATGTGGAAGAACCCACTCATTTATGAACGGATGCTCAGTGAGGTGCACACAATTTAGTCAGGTCAAATAGGGAAGCACTGGTAGTCTCTGAACTCTTACCTCAATGTGACTCAGGAAGTCTCACAGTAATTTAGACACACAGAAATGACAACTAATTCACAAGTCAAGCAATTGGCACCGAACTGACTCATGATGTTTTAAGCCTCCAATCAACACCCTAGTAGGTGTACTGCAGAATGTCGAGCAGCATGACTTGATCAATTACAGATATTTTTGTAAAATTAAAGTTTTGACTTTAAACTGCAGCATTTTAACACCAATGAATTATTACCACATTCATTTGAAACATTACTAGAATTACCATGAACAAATGAGACCATCACTGAGAAGATTTAAAGCCTCTGCCAGTCTCTGCATTGCATTTTACGTTTTGTGCCACCATTAGCTCACCTGGTCAGAGGGCATATTCGCTTTTATCAAGGGCTCTTCAAAAGAAATGCATGTGGAGTGACGCTGGGAGGCAATATCCTCTTTGCGACAGGAAGCAATGTGGGAAATGTCTTAATTTTCAGAGATACCAATCCTACACCTAGCAACTTTAAAATGAGCTTTTATAAGTGAGGGCCACAGCAGGCCACAGCAGGCCCCCACCAGTGGAGCAGTGAGGACTCATCAGTGTTACTTCGCGTAATCATGTACCTGGTAAAGTGACAGTTCACCTTAGTGATATTACAGCACACTGGGTTATTCCTGAGCCTTAGCCCCAAGAGTTAAACCAACAATCTTTCCATTACTGGTCTTCTCTTCCATCCACGATTAGTTATCAATTATTGATTGTTGGAACAGCCATAGCTCACATTGGTTGCGGAGTAACGGATATTCTATTGCACAATTAAGAAGTATCCAGTTTCAAAGACTTATCTTTTGAAGTATATCTGAACTCTGAGATAAAATAAGAACAAACACACATCTGTACATGTTAACTCATACAGACCTAGAGGTATTGCAATTCTTTGAACAGTGGCTTATAAAGGATTGTCATTATCGAGAGTACTTTTCTGATGAAAGCCGAATCATCTGCATCACATGACCACTGTTCATCAGTCCTATACCCGTATGCCCAAAATGAAACTTCTATTTTAATTTTAGGATAATAGAATATATACTAATATATTTTGGTATAAAGGATAATAAAATCACTGAATTCATCATTGGACTATATTGTACATATAACTATGCTCTGTGGATTTAATAGGCAAAGTAATCCAAAAGTAACTGAAAATAGCTAGATTAACGTTGTAGTTCATTAGAGTAGTGGATTGTTAGTGATTACACTACGCTCACACTCATTTGATCAGTGAAACATTTGATATCTTGTTAGGAGAGAACACAGTTGAAAGCTCACAAGACACAGGCCTCGAAATGGAAATTTTAATAGACACTGAAGCTGTAAACCATTATAAACTTTAAAGGCATTTTATTTTATTTGTCAAGAAGACAGCAAGACAAAGTTTGAAGTAGAATTTGTTGCTATAATTACAACAAAGTTTATTAAACACAATATTTTAAAACAATGTATCGCACTTAGGCATTATAACAATTGCCTCTCATTAGGGCTACAGTCCATCGAGGCTCTATCAAGTATAGTATTATTAGAATCACCAAAGACAGGAACTACAGACCAGTACATTCACAGTACATTTACACAGAAATCTATAAACCTACGTACTTTTTTCCTCCCTCAGTCTGTCCATTCTTCATTTGCGTTCTAATAGCTTTTAGGCACTGTAAGCATCTTCTCTATAGAGCAGAATAATCTTTGGCTGTAGTGAGACTAGAGACAAGTCTATTCTTGCCTTCTCGGAAAATACCCCATATCCAATATAAAGTGCAGAAGCTGTCCTAAGGGTATTGGCAGCGATGCCCAATTCAACCCTGTGATTCTCAACAAGTGTGCCGGGAGACAGTGGTGTACCTTGGAGTGAGCCCAAGTGTGCCTTGCCTTTTGCTCAAATGTTAGGAAAATCAATGTCAGACTAATATCTTAATTACACTCAATTAGCTTAGCATTATTTTCTTCCAAATCAATGTAATGTGTCAAGCTAAGTAGGTCATCGTGTTTGCTGGCACCTTATTTGACAATTTGACATAATGGCATTGAAACAAGTGAAAACAGCCATTGAAAACAATTGCATTAAAGAAGATTTATGTTATAATTGCCACGTCAACTTCAGTCCACAATCTCCTCAAGCACATTCTGCAGACTACTCTTGCCATGGATGTCCTTCAGGTGGCGCCGTAGGCCTGGCTTGTGCGCAAAGTGAACGGCACAATAGTGACATTTATGGGGCTTATCCCCCGTGTGCAGGTTGAGGTGGTCTTGCAGCGTAGCCTTCTGGGAAAATGTCTTGTGGCATAGCGGGCATCGGAAGGGCTTGACACCGGTGTGGACACGTATGTGACGGGTCAGGTTACTCTTCTGAGAGAGGGTCTTCCCACAGACCAAGCACAAGTACTGCCTGTGTTCCTTCAGGTGGCCCACATAGCTCTCCAGGTGCTGGAAGACCCTGTCACACCTCCTGCACAGGTAAGGCCTCTGAACCAATAGACTTTCTGTATCTCCTGCCAGTTCAGCTCCAGACAAGTGACTCCTGGGCAGATGTTCCCTAGTGAGGCGAAGTAGACGGGTGTCCATCGACTCTTCACCTTCTTGCAGATCAGCTGCCAGTATGTACATTTCTTCCTCTTCCCTTGGCCCCTCCCCTTCTTGTTCCCCTTGGTCCTGGGAGCTGTCCACCAATTCTGCTTGGGGAGCAGCACTTCTCCTGGTTGAAGAGGACTTGTTGTCTCGGAGGGGTGTAGGAGGGCGCTGTTTTCGTCTCTGGGCACCTGTATGGTGGTAGAGGTGGAAGGAGGGGCTGTTTGTGTGAACGGGCTGGATGTCTCCACCTTCCACTGACTGCAGGACCTCTAGGCTATGGGCTGTGTCCTCTCTCTCCTCTAACTCTTCTTTAGTTTTAACCACCACCCCACCCTCTTTGACATCCCTCAGTCCCTGACTATCCACCGTGGCTCCTTGGCTGACCCTTGACTTCCTTGACTTAATTCCACACGCCCCCCCATCCTCGATACTTTCTTCCAAGTGATCCTGGAAGCTGGTGCTGGGCTGGGCTATGTCCTTTTCCTGTTGATCTTGAAAGTTAGTGCTGGGCCATCCACTGTCTGGCTGCTGGACTTCCCCTGCTTCTCTTTCTCCCTCTGAGTGTCTCTCCAATTTCAGGTAAGCCAAGTTGGGGCTAAGGTACTGGGAGACAGCCTGGGCACACCTCTCCACCACATGGCTCATCTGGAGTGCGCTGGCTGCGGTCAAGTAGCTCACCAATTCTCTCAAAGGGACCTGCACAGGAGAAATGGACATAATGAAGGTAAACCAGTAGTGCAGTGGTACATGTAGGATGTTGGTATACTGCTGTGGGGAGATGGGTATACTCTGACCCCCACCTTTCCATCTTTTTATATACTTTATTGACTCCCAAAGGGGAAAATTTTCTTTGCACCACATAGTTGGGGTCCAGTGTCAACCAGCTAGTGAAGTGTCCTTGGAGCAGTTAGGGGTTAAGTATGATATGTTGGCATTTTAAGGAACCTAAAATTTAATTACCGGAAGTATGATGCTGATTAACCTTAACTATACACATTCAGCCAAGAAGCAATTCTGAATTTATCCCTACCAAAAGATTGCCAGATTGTCAGAAAAATAGTTTGAAAAATTGCAGATCGTGTAAATTATGGTGTAAAGTAAATAGGCTTATCATTGCCTGTCACTAAAGCATAGTGGGGCTATTTCTCATTTATCCAGTGCAATCTATAGTACTGATCACTCCTAATAAATGTCAGCGAACTTCTATGTAATAGTAACTGATGTGTTATACAAGCCCTCTTTTATAGCCAGAGTGGAAAATCGCCTGGAAACTACAAACATGTATTATCTCTAATATGATAAATCCCTGCTAAGAGCCGTTACACTTATTCATTACAATGTTTTTGTTCATATCTGGTTTTGTTAATGGACTTTTTTCAACAAAGCCCACTGTATGCTCTAGGAGTGATGACGCCAATTTTTCCAGGGAGCTATGGCGACATACTCCGGTAAAAAGTTAATCACCTTCCTTTTATTTATCCACTCCCACTCGTCTGCATCTTATCTCGTGACCATCTTTCTACACAGACTTCATACACTACTCGTTGACAACAGCTACACATGGCATTACGGCCCTGACTGAGGAGGGAAGCAAAACAAACGAATCGCGTCTGCTGATTGGCTATGCGCTGTATGCTGGTGTTGTGTGGCCAATCACGTCTCATGACAAGCTAAGGATCAAACCAATAGGTGGCAGACAGCGGGGGTAGGACTGCACCAATATCAGCTGACTAACTACTCTGTGATGTTGTAGCCTAAGTAAATTATATATTTCATTTTGCGTTAAAACCAAATCCAACCAAACCAAACCAAGCAAGCAACCAGTCCGGGCCTGCTTCCAACACTTGCTCATGGATACTTCAGTAGGTGTGGCTGCGGGGGGGGTGTCAGTTGGTCGCTGCCCTTTATATCAATCTACTAGGCCGATCTGCCATCACTGATATCAATGGTAATAAGGCTGATAGATAAATATACTCGACATATCCAGAAAGAGAAGAGGGTACAGTCTGTATAACCTTGATTACACCTCTGAGGTAAACAACAGTAAAAACAAAGACAGTTTATATTACAAAAGAGTGTCATGAATGCTTTGCCATTAGCCAAACTGAAAGACCAAATGACTGTATATTTTGACATTAGATGTCTCAGAAATTGATGACACATCATCACAATATTGTTTGGCAGAATCCCCAGAAACAGGTCAAAGAACAAACAACTCCACTCCTTTTAAAGAGTCTAAGAAAGTAAAAGAATGTTATAGCACCTCTAGGAGCCCTGTGTAGCAGGAGAGGAGCAGCCTCCTGCCAACCTCCACGTTGGACACTACACCCACACTCAGCTCTGCCTGCCCTTCATGAAGCAGGAATTGGTCACGCAGGAAGTCAGAGGACGCTGCCAGCACCACACGGTGACCATGGAAATGGAGAGGAGGGGAAGGAGTGGCACCCTGTGGCCCCCCAAGGAGGAGTGTAACATCACAAAAGCGGTGCTCCTCTCTCAGAGCTTTCATTTTGCCAAGGATGGAGTCACTATGGACGGGGAAATGGAACTGCAGGGTGTCAGAGGAGCTTGACATGGTGGTCTGTCTGTCTGAAAGAATAGTTAGTTAACAGTTTGTTACAATGTTAATACATTGGCTAATATATCTGCTGTTATACAAGGTAGTCTACGTGCTATTCCATAGTTAGTATAGATTGGCAGGCCATAAACTGTGGCTCCAAGTTCAAAATGTGTTGTGGGCCTATTTCTGGTGGGTCTCAACATAGAAAGAGTTCTAGTTTTCATGAGTCTGGACCCCACATTATGACTGACATTTTGGTCCAAGCGTGATAAAGTTGGAGACCTCCTGTTATAGGAAATTGCATTTTGTGCATTGCCAATTTAGTACACCTACGGATACACAACCCAATTACGATTCTCACATCATCATCATCATGGCATGGTTTTGGTCTCTACTCAAGCGCAATTTAGGCATCTCAGTTATGAAAACATAATAAAGACAATCCAAATGGACTCGAACTTTGCGAATCAACCGCACCTTTTACTGCAGGCTCATCCTCTGTGGTGATGGACCCAACGGGTGAGCAGCGCACAAGCCCCGAGCTTTTTTTGGTTGAAGAGAACGATTAAAAGGCGGGCAGGATACTGGCCTAGTCCATATCTGTTCGCCTGATGGCTGACAGTTTAATCACCGTAATCTACAATAAAAACCAAATTTATCCGCACATGTGGAAGGCTGACATGCATCAGTCAACAATAACCGACGGCCATTCATTCGTAGAGCCGGGCCAACTACCGGCTTCTTGCTTCTGCTGATTTACGCACTGTGTGTGTTAGGCGCAGGATTGCACGAAGTAATTAACCCCTTCAGTGCCTTTGATTTACAGGGCACCTGGGAATCCTGATGAAACGGAAATCAAACATAACGTTATATTCATATGTAATTCACCCAATCAACACGCATGCGGATTCATTAGAAATAATAATATAACACAGTAGCAAAACGATGCAACGTTAAAAACAAACCGCTTGGTGGTGATAATGCTATGTAACTCACTCAAATAGATTTCACCGCTGAGCTGTACTCTGGACTTGGGGTTAGTGATACATTAATGAAAGCAACGAGTCGTATTTAATATATACATCCTCAATCCACGCTTTTGTTCAGCAACAGGCTTGGGTTTTCTCACTTTTATTTCAACGTTGAACAAAGTTTAGCTGCACTGAACGCAGCCTGCTCCGCCCTCCGCAGCTACGGTCAGAGATGCTGCTGTGGCAGTGAACGGAGGATGATTCAGGGTAGCAGATAAGGCAGTTAATTACCGAAACTTGCCAGGCAACTACGTTACTTCAGGTTTCTAAGAGCTTCGGGAGACTTGCATCATGACATTAAGACACTTTCACCACAGGATATGTAGTCAGTGACTCACTGGACCGACTGAATGGCAGTTGGACGGGCAAGCAACGACGCAGGAATAGTTGGTTGACAACTAACTATTACGCTAGTGGCTTGGTTAGCTAACGTTAGCTACCCAGCGAGGTTAAATGTGTCTCGGACCACGAAGTCTAATCTTGGTTGATTTTGGAATTGACAATACCAACTACAGCGCTTCAGCAGACAAGTAAGTAACATGTCCGTGATGGTTGTGAACTGTCATTGATGGATTGGTGTCTCCTGGGTCCTGTCAATGGACACTAGTATAACCGTTAGCTAGCCTTTAGCATGCTCCCAAAAAGCTATCACTGCTAACGTTACATTTAACAAAAGCAATAATTAGGGTTTCCAACTTGAACAAAATGAACGGACACGTGTAAGTCACAAGGCGAGGGCGTTGAAAATGTTATACATTTTATTCCTGTGGTGTAGGACAGTATAGTCAATATTGGTGAGCATGAACAACCAGAGCACTCGAGTTGAATCTGTGTAAGTCAATAAGATGTAAAACCTAAAGCTGCCCCAATAATAATAAGTCGGGTATTTATTGATTTGGTCGACCTACACAACCTTTGTAAATACAAAGTCTGAAGTTGCTCCATAGATAATTGTCATTTTATGGGGAAGTTTTCTAACCAACGAAGCTTCAAACTAACATTTGTTAAAGACAGTTGCCCTGATACATTTAAGTCAGTAGAATACTTAAGAAAAGGAGCATTACAGTAGTAGATTGTTGATTCCACATTGATAAATCAATTGGGCTGACAACTGAATACATCCATAACATACAGAAACATGCAGTGAATAATGATCAGTGCCTACGCTCCTGGGAAGTGACACTGTTCAGTCTTCCAAATCATCATTGCAGAAGGGGAAAAAAACACCCCCTGAAATTATGTAGACCTTATGCGAAGTACACACTATTGCTGAACTGTGTTGTTGCATCACTAGATGGGAAGTGGGTTAGCAGTATTGCCTAGGAAAATATGAACTTTAGACATGACTCTTATTGTGCTGTTTATTAGACCAATTTTTTGCTGCCTGTTGTTGTCATCTTTTGAGTCTCCTTCCAGTATGTCAGATGAGAGCTGAGGGTGCATCTTGTCACACACATAAGAAGGGGATTTTCATAATTGCTTCCATTTCAGAAAATCACAACAGATACAAAATTTTCTTCAATAGGTGGGAGTATGCTTACTTGTAAATGATTACTCAGAGCTTTACCATAGGGAATGATCAGTGTGAAGCTCAGTCAGTCAACATTCACAAATAATAACTGAAATCTAGACGAAATGACTAAACCAGCTTAGTCACCTGAAAACCTTTCCCAAACTATATGTGATACTGGTGTGACACTACCTATTCAAACAACACTAAATGGCACATAACATTTCTATTCAGTACATCCTCAATGGATCACCTCAGTATCATGCAGTATTACTAAAGCCGCCTTGCTAGCACCACCTTGATAAAAAAACAAATCCAACAAAACCCTACTTGACTTGGCTCTGACAGACGGTTGTTTTTGCTGGCCTATAAGAACAGCTCCCCTAATTCTCTGTGTAATGTAGGCTTTGTTCAATGCAATACACTGGAGGGAGTTTCTGTTCCCGTGATGGGGTATCTCTTTGCTGTTAATTCTTTAATGTTAATGTTTCATGAAGTGGGCCAGGATGAAAGTGAAGGCAAATAAATCAAGGATTTTTTCTAGGATCAAAGGGAAGGTGGTAGACAAAAAGTTTTTTATAGATGAAGAAGTGGTTCCAACAGTGTTAGAGAAACCTGCCGAAAGCTTAGTAAGATGGTATAATGTAAACCTAAGACATAAGGGTCGATAGATAGATGTTATACATCTTTGGGGCTTCAGGGTACCTGCAATTTGGATTGTTGCCTTGGCTGATGTGGCCTTTGACAGTGTATGAGTTTCCCCCATCTAAGGTAGAAAAGATAGAAATGTTGGTTAGCTCATTCATTAGAAAATGGCTCTGAGTTGGGCTTCTATGAGATAACGGATAGTAACATCTCATCCTGTATATTGATGAATTGCCGGGATCTGTGATGTAGAGTAACAGTGGTGCCAGGAAGTGCTACAGCAATAATAACCCAATGTTTTACTCTGTAGGAAGCCAGATTGTGGTTTTACCCCCCTGTATTTCATGCCTCCATGGCTATTTTATTGGGATTGGTGTTGGTAAGTGATATGTTACCACTAACTCCCAGAAGGTGTATGGACAGCTGCTTAATCTGCAAGAAACCATTTGTATCCAGCAGTTGTTCACTTTATCAATGTTGTATGGATGAATAACAGAGGATTCTTGTTCCAAGCATTCTGCCAGTCCCATGTGCCATATGTTTTCAAGTTTTCAAGTTTTCAAGTTTATTGTCACGTAGTAGATAACAACGTACATCATTACCAGCAGTGAAATTCTTGTCCTCCGGGTCAACTCAACTTTACACAATAAAATAAGTCAAATGAGTAAAAAGGTAATACAATAAGTAGATAAAAAATAAGTAAGTAAGTAATAACTAACAGAATAAGGTGCAATCAACAGAATAAGGTGCAAGTAATAAGGTGCAAATTGAGGTATATAAGAGTAAATTGAGGTATATAAGAGTAGGTAGACATAGCAGGTATGTAACCTTAAAGTGGCCGTGTGTGTGTGTGTGTGTGTGTGTGTGTGTGTGTGTGTGTGTGTGTGTGTGCGCGCGCGCGCGTGTGTGGGTGTGTGTGTGTGCGTGCGCGCGCGTGTGTGTGTGTGTGTTTGGGGGGACTATTGAGCATTGCGACTGTTGAACAAAGAACAGTTTTTCCTTGATGT